>PVJC01045981.1:0-13522 GCA_004026665.1 Murina feae
GGGGCTTTCAGGCTGCCCACAGCTCCCATTGACCCAACGTCCCAGCAAGGCTGGCTGGACGCAGGTTTCTGGAGTTTTTTCTCCTATAATTGATGCTGTTCCTTGAAGGCCTGGGGTTATCTTCTATAATTGATACACTGTTCCTTTAAGGCGGCCTTCTAACTAACGAAGCCTCCTCTGCCTCACCTCCCAGCGTCTATAATGAAACAATTGTTACTTTTACTGGTTAGGCCCGGGCTGCTCTTTCCTTCAGCTCCGGAGGATTCTATGATTGTTACATTGTTTCAAATGTTTCAAATCTGTGTTTTGCTAGAGGCAGTTTGAGCGGAGTTTCAGCTTCACTTTCGCTCCTGCTGCAATGGAAAGGGCCGTTTACTCAGGTCCGGGAGTGGCGGCCGCCATGTTGGCTGGGCTAATTTGCATATAGCCGCTCTGATTGGCTGGTGGGCGCGGCTTACCCTGTCTCGGAGAAACTGTTAATTTTAATATTTCGCTTTTATTAGTTTAGATATTTTTTTATGAAATTAGCTTTTACCTTCAGATTTTTTCATCTCAAATTCAAAGGCCCAGCCGGTATGGCTCAGTGATTGACCCGGAATTCACAGTTCAATTCTGGGTCAGTGCACAATTCCAGGTTGTGGGCTTAATCCCCAGCAGGGGACATGCAGGAGGCAGTTGATCGAGGTGGATGCCTCGATGTTTCTCTCTCTTTCCCCCTCCCTCTCCTTCCTCAGGGGAGCTGCCTTCAGGAAAATGAAGTTAGGATGCTTTACCCAAGTCCTCACTGCAATGTATTTTGAAATGAAACATTCAAATTCTCAGCTGACATCCAGATTTTTCTTACTCTATGCCAACCCATCTTTTTCAGGGAATGCTTTCCTTGTATCTGGCAGATAGGAAATACTAGGGCTTGAGATTAGAAATATACTTTCTTTAAAAAACATTTTTTTAATCCTCACCCGAGGATATGTTTTTATTAATTTTTAGACAGAGAGAAATGGAGAGAGAGAAACATCAATGTGAGAAACACTGATCAGTTGCTTCTTGTACTTGCTCAGACTAGGATCAAAATGCAACCTGGGTATGTGCCCTGACCAAGAATCAAACCCGCAACTTTTTGGTGTACATGATGACACTCCAACCAACTGAGCCACCCGGAACCAGGGCAGCAATATACTTTCTTATAACCAACTGTCCCTCAGTGATCACTTCTTTTAAAGGAGCAATATACTATAATGGAAGAATATTATTTATTTTCCAATAATGTATTCACAAGCAACTTTTTAGGAACATAGCTCTTTGGCTAAGGTAAGAGCATCTGTATTTACAACACAGATCAGAAACACCTACATGTTTTTCTGTATAACACAGTATTGTTTATCTTGGCTGAAACAATGTTTTATCTTCATATTTGAGCAGGAATTTATAAATAGGTCGCTCGTGGTATTTCAGTCAGAAGAACTATTTAGCCATTAGATTTGTTTTAGGGAAAACAGTAAAGTGTAATAGCATAAAATATCATGTTCTTTCTGCTTTGGCACATGCACACAAAGTTACCATCTGAAGTCTTCTTTAATTCAATTTTCAGTTTTTCCTTGTCTTCTACCAGTTTTTTATTTTCTGCTTCCAAAACGTGTTCCTCTTCCTTGTTAGAGCTTTTCAAGAGCTATCAGAAAAGAGATTATAGAAGTGAGCTTAGATGGCAATAGCCAGACATTCTTCCAGGAAATGGTCTGAGTAATTTGGTCTTTATTTATTGGTCTTTATTTTATTCTTTGTCTTTTTAGTATTTTATAATTTTCTACAATTGAATTCTGCTAACATAAACTTGATATTTGGCAAACACAAATAAATTTCTCCTTACAATGATTAAAATCTCTGAAATGACAATAAGAGGTTCTGGTTGGGCTATGATTAAAGTTGTATTTTCAAAAGTATTTAGGTAAATAATGTGCGTATCTTTTTACCAATTAAACATAATGAAAATCTAATTAAAAAACACACAGCTCTAAGGCTATTAATTGGGGAGATCATCATATTCCAGTTACAGAGCTGTCTACTCAGACTATTTTAAAAAAATCTTTATTGTTGAATGTTGAAAGTATTACACATGTCTCCCCTTCCCCACCCCCCCATTGACCCCTTCTAGCCCGCTTTGCCCCACACCCCAGGCTCAGACTATGTTTATAAAAGGTGAATTTGTAAGAGAAGAATGTAATGTTGTCAGGGGGATGTGGGTAAGTAGAAAATGAAAAGGTCATCTCTATGCTTGGAAAATTCTAACTAATTTTCATTGACCAGACTACAAATTAATTTTATTCAGTTAATCCTTTATGATGCTCTTCATATTTTAAAATCTATTCTGGCTTTTAAAATGTTTATTTTATGTTTCTAGCTTATGCTTTCTAGGCAAGAAAAAATAAAATCTGAATAGTATGGTAAAATATCTGACTAAAATAAAAACATAATTGTGGTGCAGGCCTGGGGTGGGGTGAGAACCAGGTAGAGGGAGACAATGGGGGGAAAGTGGGGAACATCTGTAATACTCTCAACAATAAAGATAAATATAAAGAATTTAAAAACCTTAAACAATGAAATAAAAATGTAATTGAGTAAGAATTTCATGATCTGTATGTCTGGATGGACACCACCATTGTTAATAGACTAAGAAGTTGACATTGTAAAGAAATTTTAAGAAATTTAAGTTACTGAAAGGGGAAATTAATATTTGAAAAATAAAATACGAACACACAGTCTTGGAATATTTAACACCAGTGCAGCAACTTGATACTGACGGTGTCCATAGGTGAAAAAGCAACATAGGACAATTTTAAACAGACTGACATAGAAAAGAATTTCTATTGCAGATGGTTCCTTTTCTAATGTAAGCTGGTATATTCAACAAATAAAACAAGTGTTCTACTGAGCACTGACTACATGCAAATTTTTACAACAGTAGGATTACAAAGGATAAAAATATAAAAGGAATATGACCCCTGTTCTCAGGTAACTTCAATTTAGTGAAAAGGATGAGACAAGGGCATAGTGTAGCACAAGATCAAATACAGTACTTTTGTGTTGTAAGAGAGATCAGGCAGTTCAGGAGGAATTAAAGCTCTATTAAGTGTATTATATAAGCCCAGGAAATTGTTTTTAGGAGATAAGAAGACTGAAATACACACTACAATTGAAGAAGACTTCAATTTTCAAAATTAAAAAAAAATTTTAAATTAAAGAGCAAAAATAAGAGCAAAAAAATTTTTTTCAAATCTCTATGAATTTGTTGCCCATATTCAAATTCTAAACAATCCTCATTGTTGCTTCACTGCTTTTAGGTCACAGAGTCTCCAGTAATTGGAAGGGAACCATGGAGTTGTAGAAATGTTTATTACACTGACTGCTTAAATTATTATGCCATTCACTTGCAAAAGTTGGATTTGCGCTGGTCTTGTAAATAAGCTTTCATTACTGCACCTGTAAACTTGTCCAAATTTACTATGTGTGACTTGATGCTGGAGAAATTGAAATATGAAATTCAACAGCTACCAGCTACAATAATGCATGTGTTCACTGTCCTATATACCTTATCCCATCTTGATAAGGGACTGGAAAAAAATAACTAGTCAAAAGTAAAGCTCCATCACTGTTATTACTTAAAGCAACTAAAAATTAATTGTTCTTTCACAATTATCTCATTTAATTAACTGAATATCAGAATACAAAAGGGTCTCAGGCACCATGTGCAAGCCATAATAGGCTACCATAGAAGCGAAGGGACAAAACAATGTGGTTAAGAATGGATTCTTAGTTTTATCACTCAGTGGAATGATTTTGTGCAAGTCACTTAACATTTTTGTGCCTCTGCTTCCTTATGTATAAAATGCACATAATAACAATATCAACCTCAAGGGGCTACTGCATAAATTAAGAGCTAATACCTCACTGTGAAGCATTTGAAGCAATACCTGGTACCCATTAGCTATTATTTATGACCTTGAGGTGACTTGCTCTGAGTGACAATGCTCATTACTGGTAGAGTTGGGACTAGTACCTGAGTCTCTTAGATCCCAGGGTAATATACTTTCCATTAGGTAATGTGTCTCTGATAGAGAATGAAGAGGTTTTAGCAATTTTATCCTTAACTAGTATTTAAAAACCTACATGAATGAAATATCTTGAAATAAAAGTCATCTTTGACATTCTGACCTAAGGCCTTTCTTGGTCACTTAGATGCACTCTGGGCGCTGTCCAGCTCACAAGACTTTCTCTCCATTGTGAATTGATTTTAGCCCAGCATACCTGTCTATCTCTAATGATCTAAGACCACTGATTGGGTCAGAGATACACAGGAAGCAGGGAACCAGGACAGCATGGAACCAAAAGGAAGAAAAACAACAAAAGAAAGAAATTGTGGAGGATCAAAGAATCAATAGTCATAAAATAAACTTCCTTGCAATAGTAACTGGGTCTGAAAACAATTCCAAAAATGTTTTGAGGAAGATGCTTTCTTTGAAGGACAAGACTAATTTAAGTACATTAATTATGATGTACATAAGAAAAATAATAGTACCAAAACTTTACAAAAACACTTTACATTTCCTTAGAGCTGAAGAGTAGGAAGAAAATAACTAAAGGATAAGAGTAGTAGATAAAACTCATCAATCTGACATGATGGGCATAATATTAAATCAAGATAGGCACAAGGTTAGACTACAAAGACAAGACTGTGTGCTGTGAGGTCAGAACTTCACATTAATTAAAGCTTTGAGGATTTTGTTTTCTTTTTACCATTGGGAAATAAGATCAAATGATAGAAAATGAAGCAAATAATATTAAGGTACAAAATGAGGCTCATTCTGTTGCTCAACAGTCCGTCCCCTAAAGGCAAAAATAACCGATAGCTTGCTTTCATATTCAGAAATATGGACAGCTTGACTTCCCAGACCCATGTTTACTACAAAGGGAAATTTACATGACATCTGTGAATCAATGCCTTTTAAAACACAACAAAACAGAGTAAAAAAAATAAACTGACGCTTATTTTCTAAAAGTTTCCTTAAAAGATGCTGGATACAATCTCAGGAACGTTTTTAAATTCTATTTCTATAAAAATACCTTTTTGGCCCTGGTTGGTGTGGCTCAATTGGTTGGAGTGTCTTCCCATACACCAAAAGGTTGTGAGTTCAATTCCCAGTCAGGGCACAAACCTAGGTTTTGGATTCAGTCTCCAGTTGGGGTTGGTGCAGGAGGCAATCAATTGATATTTTACCCTCACACTGATCTCTCTCTCTCAGAAAATCAATTTAAAAAAACTTTAAAAATATACACCTTTCTGTTGTAGTGAAAATAAGGTAGACATCAACAAATGTAGAAGAGGATTTTGAGTAGATGACCATGATACTGCAGCACCAAGCAGAATTTTTTGAAATGGGTTTTGACTTACTTATTAGGTTTTAGAAAGCTTTCTATTATACTCTGCAATACCTAACTCATTTAGATTTGATGAAAGGTAGTGCTTATAGTTCTTTCTGTAAGAGGCTAAGCTTTAGGACTTTGGATAAGGATTTGAATTCTGTTGGATTTTTTTACATAAATACAACTTGGTCTAACATGTAATTGACTGTTTGCATTTCATTAATCTACAATAGGGAAATAATTTTATTGCATTATTTTAGAAATGATTTCTTTGAGAAAATCTGTTTTGCATCTGATTCTCTTCACTGATTCTTTTTACTGAAAAGCAGAATTAAAAAAACATGGGGTTTAATCTGAACTGAAAACCACTTATGTGTGAGATCTGAGTTCTAAATTTTAAAATTAAGAAAAAAAAATGCCCAAAGTAATTTTGTATCTTTTCTTTTTTCCATTTGTTCTTCTTTTTCTCCCTCCACATCCCCCACCCCACAAGCTCCTTGGCCTCAGAGGGAGTGTGCAGGGGCCCTGGACATGGAGATGTTCTCCCTTCCCATCTAACTGGTTCTTTTTAAAAAATATACATTTTTATTGATTTCTGAGAGAAAGGGAGAGGAAGAGAGAGATAGAAACATCAATAATGAGAGAGTATCATTGATTGGATGCTTCCTGCATGGCCCCTACTGGGGATCAAGCCCACACCCTGGCATGTGCCCTTGACTGGAATCAAACCTGGAACCCTTCAGTCTGTAGACCGATGCTCTAACTACTGGAAAACACGTGGCCAGGGCAAGCAAATGCTCTTTTTGAAAAACAATATACCACCCCTTGGGAATATTAACATTTACACAAGTTTCTAAAAAGGAAATTTAAATACCTGTTTTAGTTTTTCATTCTCTTTCATGAATTTTCTGGCAGCCTCGTTAGCACTTTCTATTTGATTTTTAAGTTCTCCTTTGTTTGACATTTCATTTGCCAGCTGAGTAATAAGGGTTACCAGACGTCTCAATACTCTTAAGAAAATAAAAATAAAAACGTTAAAATAAATAGTCTTGGTCAAACAACTCTTATTTAGGTATGGTGGCAGAGAGAGATGATGGTTAAAGAGGACATATTAAAAAAAAAAATCCAAGTCTTCCAGTCAAAACAGGCCTGTGTCTCATTCATTTAGAATTTTTGTTAGAAGACTAGCATTTGGAATATAGATTCAATAGTACTTACTAATTTAGTAATTTTCTTTGTAGAGGCCTCTAGCCAGGAGTAGGAGCAGAAACAGAATTTCACAGTGTGGTAGGGCCAGTAAGAAGTCCTTGTCTCCTCCCCTCCCCCCAGTTCAAAATTTGCTATTTAAACAGCATTGTATGAGGCTGGTCATGCCCTCAAACTGCCTTTTCACATATATGGGTAACTCCCGTTGTTAGAAGTAGTAACTAATATCTTCAATTATTCACTCAACAGACATTTCCTCTGGAACTGCTAAGTGTTAAGCACTGCTTTAGGCCCTGGGAACATAGCAAGAACCGAGACAAAGCTCCTGCTCTCCAAAGGTTCTGTTTGGAGAAGCAAGAGTTAAAATGGCAAGAATGAATGATACTCCAAAGAAAAGTATATGTACATTCTATGGGAGTGTGCAAGAGGAGACCTACTTACTTTGGGGGAAGTGGTGGTCACAGAGGCTTCCTTTAGAAGGAGGCTGAAGGATAAAAAGTTAGCCAGAGAAAGAGTGAAGAGAAAAAGGAAAGACAGGTGTGAAGACCCTGAAGTAGGAAGTAGCTGGGGACATTATTAGTAACTCAATAAATATTCGTTGCAAGAATGAATGAAATAAACACCGGAGGTCAGTATGGGAGGAATGTGGTGTACATGTAAGAGAACCGTATGAGACAAGGCTCCAGAGAGGAGGGGGGCCAGATCATGCAGGGCTTACTAACCTTCCAAACCTACAAGCTACAACTATTGCTTGTTATTTACTTGGGTATATAGTCTGAATTCTTTTATGAAGATGTTACTATACTAAATATTATAGAAAAAAATCTATTATGTTGGTTAAAAAATGAGAAACATAAATTACGTTTTTAAATTGTTTGTGGGGTTTTTTTGTTGTTGTTTTTTGTACTTACAGCCAAAAAAATAATGAAAATCCAGAAATGTAAAGATTTCTTTGAGACCTAAAAAGTTTCATCTGGGTATGTTCATGGGCACCAGGTCTGCTGGACGAGCTCTTTTCAATGACAGCAGTAGAGGAATATTTCCTTACTTCTCTCACAGCATCTATTAGAGAAGAAGAGAAAACATTACTTTTAACGACATAAAATTAACCTTTGCTGGTGTAACTCAGCTGGTTGAGTGTCATCCCATGGACTGAGAGATCACTAGTGTGATTGATTCCCAGCCAGGGCACATGCCTGGGTTGCAGGCTCAATCGCCAGTTAGGAGGCATGCAGGAGGCTGCCATCAATCTATGTTTTTCTCCCTCTCCCTTCCTCTCTAAAAAAAACCAAAAACAAAACAAAACAACAACTCAACAAAACATATTAAACAAAATAAAGGAATATAAAATTATAATAAAAATGGGAAGCAGTTTTAGAATAACTAACCTAACTTTTAAATGATGGACTTTAGCTAGGGGCTGTTTTGTCTTTTCCGCTACATACTTGGGAGGGTACCATGCTCAAAACAGTGCATGGATACTAGAGGTAAACCTTGAATGTAACAGCATTTTTGTATTTTACTATTCATCTCAGACTCATCATCGTTGTACCATCTCTCATCTCTAGCTACACTGAAAACCATTATCCTGTATTCTTTCCATCCCTAAAGGTTCACTAAATTTTAATCTATTGACAAGAACATATAGGTCATTCATATCCCACTACAATCAATTCTGAGACTATCCTACTTCTCTTACTGTACTAGCATTTTATGATGTCATTTTGTTGATGGTTTCCTTTGCTGTACAGAAGCTTTTTAGTTTCATGCAGTCCCACTTGTTGATTTTCGCTTTTGTTGCCTTTGCTCTTGGTGTCAAATCCAAAAAACCATTGCCAAGACACTTACCACCTATGCTTTCTTCTAGAACGTTTATGGCCTCAGGTCTTAAGTTCAAATCTTTAGCACATTTTGAGTTCATTTTTAAAATTTTATTTTTCAATTACAGGTTACACTTAATATTATTTTGTATTAGTTTCAGGTGTACATTAAAATAATTTTCATATGGTGTAACAGAATGGTCCAGTTTTCCCAACATCATTTATTGAAGAGATTGGCCTCTCCCCATTGCATATTCTTGGCTCTTTTGTCATAAATTAATTAAACATACATGTATGGATTTATTTTTGGGCTCTCTGTTCTGTTCCATTGATCTATGTGTCTGTTCTTATGCCAATACCATAATGTCTTGATTATTACTATAGTTTTGTAATATAGTTCGAAATCAGGGAGCATAATGCTTTTTTATTTATTTGAGAGAAAGAGAGAAAGAAACATTGATTTGCTATTCCACTTATTTATGCATTCTTGTATATGTCCTGACCGGGCTTGAATTCACAATCTTGGTGTACTGGGATGATGGTCTAACCAACTGAACTATCCAGCCAGGGCCATGATGGCTCCAGCTTTGTTCTTTCTCAACACTAGTTTGGCTATTTGAGGTCTTTTGTGGTTCCATACAAATTTTAGCATTGTTTGTCCCATTTTTGTAAAAAATGCTATTGGAATTTTGATATTGCACTGAATCTGAAAATTACCTTGGGTAGTATGAACATTTAATAATATTAATTTTACAACCAATGAGCATGGAATCTTTTCATTTATTCAATTTTTTTCATCAATGTTTTATAGTTTTCAGTGTACAGGTCTTCCACCTTTTTGGTTAAATTTATTCCCAGGTATTTTCTCTTTGATGCAATTATAATTGAGGTTTTCTTTTTTTCTTTATCCTCACCCCAAGATATTCCCCCCCCCCCATTGATTTCAGAGAGAATGGAAGGGAGAAAGGCAGAGGGGGAAAGGAAGAAGAGAAAGAAAGAGAGAGAAAGAAACAACAATTGGGTGCCTTACGCAACCAGGTACCTTCCCTGACCAGGAATCAAACCCCAAACCTTCTAGCGCAGCAGTTCTCAACCTGTGGGTCGCGACCCCTTTGGGGGTCAAACGACCCTTTAACAAGGGTCGCCTAAATACATCCTGCATATCAGATATTTACATTACAATTCATAACAGCAGCAAAATTATAGTTATGAAGTAGCAATGAAAGTAATTTTACGGTTGGGGGTCACCACAACATGAGGAACTGTATTAAAGGGTTGCGGCATTAGGAAGGTTGAGAACCACTGTTCTAGTGCATGGGATGAG
Organism: Murina feae; assembly: GCA_004026665.1. Lineage (NCBI taxonomy): Eukaryota > Metazoa > Chordata > Mammalia > Chiroptera > Vespertilionidae > Murina > Murina feae. Next base: position 9,766 of record PVJC01045981.1, read on the forward strand.
GCCCTAACCCACTGAGTCATACCAGCTTGGCATATATGAGGTTTCCTTAATTTCTCTGATGGTCCGTTATTAGTGTACAGAAATGTAGATTTCTGCATATTGATGTTGTTTCTAGCAATTTTACTTAATTCATTTTTAGTTCCAACAGTTTTTGTGTGTGAAGTCATCAGGGTGTTTTCTTTTCATGTTTAACATTTCTTTTTTTAAATATGTTTTTATTGATTTTTAGAGAGAGAGGAAGAGATAGAAATATCAATGAGAGAGAAACATCGATGTGCTCTTCCTGCATGTCCCTATTGGGGATAGAGCCAGAGACCCTGGCACGTGCTCTGACCGGGAATCAAACCATGATATCCTTGTTCATGGGTCAACTGATGCTCAACCGCTGAGTTACACCGGCCAGGAGGGGGTAGCTTTTTTAAAACTTCCTATAATTATATGAAAACTTGTCTTAAATTTTCTAGATCTATTAGGATTCATTTGGTAAATTATATTTTTTTTCTGCAAAATTACACATTTTATTTACATTTTCCATTTGTTTGCATATATGTATATAACACAGTTTTAAATTATCTTAAAAATTTCCGTGGTTTTAATAGTTATTTCCTTTTTGTCATTTCCAAGATTGCCTCAATAATATAGTAAGAGCCTTCTAACCTCTACAATATAACTAAAAACACAAAATAGTATTTATGAATTATTCTGAGCAGGCCAGAAGAACCAAATAGTACTTCAAGGGCCATTATGCTTGTGATTCGGCTTCCTTCAAAATTAAATGGAATAATCCTGGATTCATTACACAGAAATGTTGAAAATTAACAAATGAAGTCAAAGAAGTTTATAAATGTGAATGGTCATACAAACCCACCCATAGAATAAATCACCTATATAATAACAAGGAAACTATGTCTGAAAAGTAGAATGGGGGCCACAATAAGGTGAGGTTGTGGCATATAGTCAATTTTCTATAAGCCATGTGGAGACAGTCTTTTTTGGGTCACTCGGGGAAACTTTCAAATTCCTGGGATGAATTTCTACTGACACTAAATATATTCCTGGGTTTTTTTTGCTTCTCTTCTGCCTATTCTCAACTGTGAAAACACACATAGATGCACATACACCTTTTGACTTGGTATTGGCTCTATCTCCAATAAGTAATAAATATCTTGCAATGATTAGCTTATTGAAGATAAGCAACAAGAAAAATGAAATAAATTCCAAAGTGAAATATAAATTAAGTGTGAGTAACTAGTTTTGCATTATTTACCCCATTGTCATTCTAGTGATAAGAACATTGGATGATGTACTTTACTTATGTTACTGCCTTTAAACCTTCCAATCCTTCAGGGAAGTAAATGTTATTACCCTTTTCTCAGATGTAAACACTGAGGCTTAAAAGGTCAAGTCTCTATCCGCCTGCCTTTGCCACCCAGGGTTTCCCTATTCTCTGGGAATTTCGCACTCTGCCACAGATGTGAGCTATAGCCAACAGTCATGATTTGGGATTCAGAAACAGCTGCCAAATGATAACGCTTGGCAGTTGTACGGTGGCCATTTCCTGCTTTGGGAATAGTCCATGGAGATGAGGAAAAATGAAGCAGACCAGGGAGAAGCGCAGGGACACAACAAGGACACTTCAGTTCCTACTAGTTCTTCCCTGGAATCTGGCTTCCTCCCTTCCCTGGCTTGCTCTGAAACAACCCTGTATTTTATTATCAACTATAGGCCCGGTGCACAACATTCGTGCAGTGTGTGTGTGTGAGGGGATCCCTCAGGCTAGCCTGTGCCCTCTTGCAGTCGGAGCCCAGCTTCTGGCTCAGCGGCGCTCCCACGGTGGGACACACTGATCACCGGGGGGCAGCTCCTGTGTTAAGCGTCTGCCCCCTGGATATTAGTGAGTATCATAGTGACACGCTGCTGTTTAGTTGATCTGCATTTTAGCCTTTTATTATATTGGATTCCCCCTTCTTGCTCAAGTGAGTTCAAACTGGATTCTGATAAAAGCAATCAAAAGAACCAGGACTAAAGCTCCCCTTCCTTATATGGGTATGTGGCAGTTTTCCAGTAGACATTCTTGTGATAATTTTAGAGTTAGATCTCAAAACACTTTAGAGCTAGTGAAAGTGCAGAGACCATCTTCTTCTCTCCCTTTACTTTGCAAATAGATAAACCAAACTCAGAGGAAATGCCATTCCAAAGGACATTTAGTTAGCTGGTGGCAAAGCGTGACCTGTTTTCCTTATTGTTTACTTACTTGGTGTCACTCTGGAGATTACATCGATAACATTAACAATAATGTATCATGAGACAAATACTGACATTTTTGAATGAGGCAGAAATGCATTCACACCCTGCTACAATTACCTAGTCATACCCTCTCAGTTGGTCCGAGGCTTATTAAAAGGATTCTATTTCAGAGGCTGGTGTTATGGCATGTAGGAAACATTTCCTCACAAAATAGTGGCATACACGGTGGTTATGGTTCCAGGTTGGCCCTTATAAAACTTAACCTAAAACACAACACTCTGGGAATGCTGAGGGAAAACATACTCTGTAGTACGTATTACAAGCTGAAGTGTCAGCCCTGGCCGGGTAGCTCAGTTGGCTAGAGCATCATCCCAATAAGCCAAGACAGTGGGTTTGATCCCTGGTCAGGGCACATGTAAGAAGCAACCAACGAATGCATAAATTAAGTGGAACAACAAACTAATTTCTCTCTCTCTCTCTCTCTCTCTCTCTCTCTCTCTCTCTTTCTCTAATTAATCAATACGTTTTTTTCAAAAAAGCTGAAGTGCCAAGAAGTAGCTGGGTGATCAGACAAGTTACTTAATCCTCTAAGCTCAGCTACTTCTTCTACAAAATATAATTATTTAGACTCATGGAATTTCTGGTTTGACAAGAATCTTAAGGGTTTACATCTAATGACTAAGATACCTGTTATCATGAATATTTCAAACATGCTGAAAAGCTGATTTAATAAACACCCATATTTCCACCACCTAGATTCAATAATTGCTTTTTCCCATATTTGCTTTATCTGTCTTCATTTTTTAACCATTTGAAAGTAAGTTGAAAATATCATGACACTTGTAATATTTTAGCATATAGCTTCTATAAATAAGGACATATTCCTATTACAGGTGATGGTAAACTTCTGTAAAGGGGCAGACAGTGAATGCTTTTGGCCATATGCTGTGTCTGCTGCAACTCTCCACTCTGTAGTTGCCCAGGGAAACATGCATAGACAATACATAAACAAATGGGCATAGTTATATTCCACTAAAACTTTAATTTCCAAAATTGGCATTTGTTCTGCAGACTTTAGGTTACTGACTTATGCTATATAACAACACTGGTATCACAATAAGGTTAACAAAAAATTCCCTAATATTCTCTAACAATCAGTCCATATTCAAATTTTTACAGTAGTCCCCAAATGTCTATGTTGTAGTTGTTTTTTAACCAGGATCCAATCAAGATTCACAATCTGCATCTAAGACTTCTTTTGAGGGCCTAATGATTCTATTCCTCTGTGACTCTCTGACAGCTAAGCCCCTGGTACCTAGGACACCACAGTTAGAAAGGGTTTAAACCTGATATCTCTGAAAAGTGGGCTATACATTGGTATACTTAAATCTTCAAAAAACTTAAGAGGCCAAGGACCACTGTACTCTTGAAATTTATGCTTCTGCATATATAATATCTATTAACTGTCTATATACAAATATCAGTATCTGCTCTCTAAATTGTCAATATA
>PVJC01045982.1:0-13482 GCA_004026665.1 Murina feae
GACACACACACACACACACACACACACACACAAAAGGCGCCTGGCAGACTGGGGCCATCATAGGACATCCACTGAGGGGTCCCAGACTGTGAGAGGGCACAGGTCGGGCTGAGGGACTCCCTCCACCCCGCGTGCACAAATTTTTGTGCACCGAGCCCCTAGTAGAATAATAAAAGCATAATATAGTAATTAGACCAGACGTCCTTCCAGACGACCTTCCAGATGAAGCCGAGGCTGTGGGAGCCCAGCCTCTTACACAAATTTTGTGCATTGGGCCTCTAGGATCCTATATAATAAAAGGCTAATATGCAAATAGAACAGCAGAACAACATGCACTGATCACTAGGGGACGTGCGAGGAACATGGCAGCCATAGGCAGCAGAGTACGGAACATGGTGGTTTTGGGGGCACAGCGGGATGGTGGAGCAGGTGATCAGGGGCTCCAGACCAAGGTGGGGTGCTGGTCGCTGTCATCAGGGTGAGCCTCTGGTGGCTACTGAAAATTCTTTGCTCCCACACACTGTGTTTCTGCTGGGCACTCACCCTGCTGCTGGCCTCAGTCCCATTTGCATCTGCTGCTGACGCTAAAACTGCTGCTGGCACCTGATGCCAGTGCCCAGTACCAGTCCCAATCGCTTGGTGCCATCAGCAGGTGCGAGCTTCTCTCCTGGCCCCAATTGCTCCTGAGGGCTTCTCCACCTCCTCCTGCTCCTGAGGCACAATTGGGGCAGCAGTTGCGGCTCACACCTGCTGACAGTGCTGGCCCCACTTGCACATGCTGCAGTCACTGGCCCCAATTACTCCACACCATCAGCAGGTGCAAGCAGGGCCAGTGCTGTCAGTGTGTGGGAGCAGCAGCAGCAGGAGTGGGGCTGCCTGCAGACAGGGGATCTGGGGCCATGGCAGGAGGGGATGGGCAGGGGCATGGAGGATGGGCCGAGACCCGCCCCTGTGTCCACTGCAGCCTTACTGCCCACAGTTCCTTTTAAGGTGCATGAATTCATGTACTGGGCCCCTACTATATATATAATAGATGTACCAGTTAAGAATGTGGATTTTTTTCAATAGATGGAGTTACACATATATTGATATATATGCGATTTGATATGTATGTTTTTTTTTGTTGTATTGACAGCAAGTTTCAAAACTTCATATGTCAAATTTGCTAAAAGTGTTAACATCATAGATATTTTTATGCTTAAAAATGTTTAATTTTGTGCCAAAAAAGAGCATTTGCAGGAAGTTTTAATTCATTACTTTATTTTGAAGAAAAAGTTATATATTTCAGGAAGCTTATGGTGAACATGCTTCATCTCGAGATACTTATGAACGCTGGTTTAAAAGCTTTAAAAGTGATGATTTCGATGTGCAGGACAAAGAACGCTCAGGTCAACCGAAAAAGTTTGAGAACCAACAATTACAAGCATTATTGTTTGGAGGAAGATGCGTGTCAAACTCAAAAAAAAAAAACTTGCAGAAAGGTTAAACATTGCTTAGTAAACAATTTCCAATCATTTACAAGCAATGGGAAAGATTTTAAAGATTTTAAGGAAACTGAAACTGTTAATATGGATCACTACTGACAACAAATAACCAATTTGAATTACGCTTTGATGGTGAAATGACCAGAATGTGCCAGAAGACACAGTAAAGTAATTTTGCTTCATGATAATGCACCATGACACACTTCAAAACCAATTAAAGACACATTAAAGATCTTGCCTGGGAAGTATTAACCCACCCACTGTATTCACCAGACCTTGCTCCTTCAGATTACCACTTGTTCGGATCAATGGCACACACACTTTCTGAGGAACACTTTAAAACATATGAAGAAGTGGAAAATTGGGTCTATGAACGGTTTGCCTCCAAACAGGAAAAGTTCTATTAGGAAAGTAGATGGGGGAATGACCACAAAATACCTGAAAGATGGGGGAAATGTGTAGCCCGCGATGGACATTACTTTGAATAAAGCACTTTTGATGTTCCTCTTGAAATTATTGTTTTTTCTTTGATTACAAAATCCACCATTGTTAACCGGTATACCTAGTATATATATGGCACTCTTAGAGTAGCCAGACTTCTTACATGGCAGCTAAAGATTGCCATAGCAAGTGTTATAAAAGAAACCAAAGTTACATGGCCTTTTCTAACCTAGACTCAGAAGTCATAAAGTTTCACTTCCTCTAAGATGTATTTGTAGAGGGAGTCACAATGACCCTCATAAGTTTAAGGGAACAGGTATATACTATGCCACATGATTATAGAGATAGTAGGTAGGGTCAAAGCTTGTACAGATGTGCTTTAAAACTACTGCTGTCTGCCCTCCTGCTAAAAATTACTGAGAATGTTCTTATATGCAAAACACACTCACTCTTTCCTGAGATCCTATAAAAGTCTTATCTATTATTGCATCAGTTTCCTGTCACCTAATAAGACCATTACATATTTAGTAAATTTAATTAAATTTTCAATAAAAATTGAGTTGGGTTGAGTATATCATCAGTGTTAGTGGCTCCATATTTTTGGCAGTATAATTCTTTGAAAATTGATATTTCACAGTTGTAGACTGCTAAATATAATACTTGGTTATTCAATATATATCACTACTATGTTTAGTAGTGATTTGAGGGAGTTGAGTAACATAATATTTTCTTTTCAGATATACATATAACAAAATTGAGAGTTTCAAAAGCTCTTTATGAATTATTTTAGTTTCAGCAACAAAGAAGTAACTATAGGAAAAAATTATTTTTACATCATAAACAATGTACAGGGTGCTGAATAAATATTTATAGGGTAAATATTTTTGTGACAAGAAATTATCATTTAAAATAAATTATTGTTGGGACTAGATTAAATGAATTTTTAAATTAGGAAATAAAAGCACAGTAATAAAGCTCTTTACATTTTTAAAAAGTGTCATTTGACTATCACCTAAGTAACTGCTATTTATTTACCTGTTTGCTACTACTATTTACTTTATAAAGTTCAATTAGTATAATGGCTAAAGATCACAATCACTGTGTAACTCAGCTGCAAACGCTGGTAGCTGTGATGCAAATACATTTGTGAGGAAACTTATTTGCATTTGCAAATCTCAACAACTGCTTGGGTATCTGCTTTCTAGCAATTAGGCAGCTGCTACTTAAAATCAACAGTGGTAACTCTGGCTCTGTTTGGTTTGGAAACTGAGTGCCTGCCTTCTTGTGCAGCTTTCTGCTGCTTTGCCGTGTATTAATGAAGCCACTTTCTTTATGACGCTGTATCACCTCTCTTGGCATCTTTTCCTCCTCAGCTGGCTAGCCCATGACCTCATCTATTTGCTTTCATCCTTTGTCCTATTCACAGACTTGGGCTTTGAATAGTTTCAAATTTCCCTTGTCAAAAGTTAATTTGTGGTCTTTGAAATGTACAGCTATGGAGTCTGGCCTGGGAGAAATATGTTGGGTAATTTATTACCAAAAGTAATGTGTGAAATATTTAGAAGTTCTGTTTGAATTTCCTCAACAGTTGGGGAATTCAGTTTCACGCAAGGTACGGGGTCTATATGGTGAAAACTGGCTGGCAAATGGAAATTAAGGAGCTGAAAAGATAACTGCAGTTATACCGGCTTCTAAACAAGTAAAACAATCACTTTTGAGTGATGAGTTGTATTTTACCATGTGCTAATAGCTGAGATATGTATGAAACACTTATATCAAATCTCCTGTATGTGTTACCTTTGGTTCATACTGAATTCCAGTTTTGCTTTGTTTTAGTGTTACGTGAGCTTTATTGGCCTAAAATTGTATTTTAAAGGTATAGTAGGAAAATTAGCTGAAAATAAATAAAAATGAATGCAATTGGAATAATGCTTTAAAGTTTTCAAAGGCACCATGCTGTTTCATACCAGTATACCTTTGCACATGTCAACTTGTCTAAAATTTACTCCTTTCTACCCAGACTGCCGTCCACCCTAGGAAATTCTGCATTTCTTTCTTTCTGCACAAACTTCACCTGAATCTCCCAGGCATAGTGGAAGAGTTCATCCTTCCTCCTTGATCCCATTGTGTTTTGCCCGTGGGAGGCAGGACTGTGCTGGAATTACAATGTCATGGAATTACTTAGGTTCAAGAACTTTAGTAGCATGATAAACTTTCAACTTCACAACTCTCTAACTTTGTTAAGCATATATCTGAAGAGACAATATTGTGTTTTCTCACCAACTCTCACACATTTACGTAATTAGGCTAAGTACACAAATATTTCCAAATACATTGCCTTGCAGATGTGTTTCAAAATATCTCCTCATTCAATGCACTATATATATATATATATATATATATATATATATATATATATATATAAATTTTTATTGATTTCAGAGAAGAATGGAGAGGGAGAGTTACAAACATCAATGATGAGAGAGAATCATTCATTGGCTGCTTCCTGCACACCCCCCCAACTGGGGATCTAATCCAGAACTCCACCATGTGCCCTGAACAGGAATCCAACCATGAACTTCTGGTTCATAGGTCAGTGCTCAACCAGTGAGCCACACAGGCCTGGCAATTCATTGTACTTTAATTTAGGATGCGATATTGTTACTGTGTTGCTCTACAGCCTTTCAGTTATATCTTCTGAAATATTTTTGTACCTCTATTTCTCTATCACCCAAAGTCTTATCACTTTTCTTCTAGATCTTCACTCTCTTTCCCTAAAGCTGCCATATAAGTTTCCTTAAAAATAGTGAGATCTGCACTGAGAGGCAGACAATTTCTTTTCTACTATAAGCCCTGGAGTAGTTATCATTAGAATAGTTTGGGTTGGACCTATTATAAAACTACAGTCTTATTCCCCACCCAGCAAAATGAGATGCTATCTACTGACAGTAAAACCTTTAAAATATAGAGAGACATGGAAGATATAACAGACTGATGAATCTCAGAGGGAAGGTGGGCAACAGGAAGAAATTAATTGAAAAACTTATATGCAGCCTGGCTAGTGTGGCTCAGTGTCGAACTATGAATTAGGAGGTCTTGGTGCAATTCCTGGTCAAGGAACATGCTGGGCTGCATACTTGATCCCCAGCATGGGTGTGCAGCAGGCAGCCAACCAATGGTTCTCTCTCATCACTGATGTTTCTATCTCTTCCTCTCTCTCTATTCCTTTCTGAAATCAATAAAAATATATTCTAAAAAAACCCAAAACATCCTATATAATAAAGAGGTAATATGCAAATTGACCCTCATGCTCTTGCAGAAAATGGCTGCCCCCATGTGGTCAAAATTGGCTGCCTCCAGGTGATCACAAGTTGGCCAGCAGGGGAAGGCAGTTGTGCAGGACCAGGCCAGCAGGGAAGGGCAGATGTGGGTGACTGGGTCTGCAGGGGAGGACAGTTAGGAGCGACCAGGCTGGCAGGGGAGGGCAATTGGAGGTGATCAGACCTGCAAAGAAGGGCAGTTGGGGGGGGGGGCAAATTCTGCAGGGGAGGGCAGTTGGGGGCAACTGGGCCAGCAGGGGAGGGCAGTTGGAGGCAATCAGACTGGCAGGGGAGCAGTTAGGTGTCAATCAGGCTGGCAGGGGAGTGGTTAGGGGGTGATCAAGCTGGCAGGCAGGAGAGCGGTTGGGAGCCAGCAGTACCTGATTGTGAGAGGAATGTTTGACTACCGGTTTAGGCCCAATCACCACAGGGATCGATCCTAAACTGGCAGTTGGACATCCTCCAAAGGGTCCCAGATTGGAGAGGGTGCAGGATGGGCTGAGGAACTCCCCCCCCCCCCCCGCCCCAGTGCATTAATTTTGTGCTCTGGGCCTCTAGTATGTATAGGTGCACAACCCATGTACATAGACTATAGTGCGATAAGCCTGCAGGTGCAGGTGCAGGGTGGAGAGGGTTAATGGGGGATAAAGGGGAACATCAGAAATACTGATATTGAATTTTTGGACTGGAACCTGGATTCTTTGTCTGCGGGAATCGAAGAATGAATCCACAGAAAGAAAGTGGTAAAGCAAAGGTGGAAATTTATTGAAGATCAAGTACAGACTCCCAGGTAGGGAGAGGGAAGAGTCCCACTGAGTTACTTTCCCATATGGCTTATAAAGGCTGCAGTTCCTGTGTTCTGAAGTCCCCTCTGATTGGTCAGCAGTCCCCTTCAAATTGGTTACTATAGTGATTTCTGAGGCCCTCCTTCCTCATATCTTTCCAGTCCTCTGGGCTTTCTTCTTTTCCATCTGAATGAAGGGCTTCCCTCTCTTTATTTTGTAAATATAGACCTTTCTTGGCTACTTCCAGTTCCCTTGTCTTATGTAACTATACCTGTTGCTGCTTCCTTGTCTTATGGAGATGTAACTGCACATGGCTTCCTTGTGTTATGGAAATGTACCTTCTCCCAGGCCGCAGCCCTAAGCTTTTCCATGGACCACAATTCTAAAAAATCCCTAAGCCTGCCTACATTCCCCCAAAATTCCTGCTTCAATACTTTCAACAATAAATATAAATTTTTAAAAATATGGAATGTATAGACTCATCCTACATATTTGATTATATCAATGTCTATAGTTATTCTCCTAGTACAAAGTCAATACACCTTTAAGAATGTTTTTAAATGATATGTTTGTTTCTCATTGTGCAGACATTACATCACAGTGGCTCTTGTAAAAGGAAATATTACTTTTCGTATTCTTAGAGTTGCCTTAGGTTTGGTGGCTTTGATGATTTGCAGACATAGTATGCTAATTCTCCACATTTTTTAAGGGTAGAGATGTATGCTTATCTTGGAACAACGTCCATAGTTACTGTAAAATTATTCACTCCAAATATCCTTCTACTATTTCTCAAGCTAGAGATTGGTGCAATAGTTAGACTTGAATAATTGAAAAATATTGTATGGTGTGCTTTCAAGGTCAATAAACTTGATTTGGATTGGACTAAGAGGTTTTCTGAGTTCAAAGATTAAAAACCTTCCACTAATAATCTCATGATAATTAAACCACAACATTTACACTTTGCATACAAGTAATTCAATTAAACTAGAAAATCATAAAAATGAGAAAGTAACTTTTAGGTATTTCTTAACCAAATTGTCTCTACTTCTTATATTTACCAATAGCTGCAATTTGAAAAGTATCTAATTTAGAAATATGTTTAATTTATTTTAATCAATCATGATTAAATCATTTAAGCTATGATTAAAAAAAAAAAAGACAAGACTGGGACTGATTGGCTAATGACTTTGTGTTGGCCATCATTTATGCTAATGTGAAATTAACTGAAGTTGAGATAAGCTCCAGAAACAAAACAATGACCCTCATTAACAGATAATTTAGAGCATTCAGGAACAGGGAAAATGGTCTTGGATCCTTAGAAAAGCAAAGCAAAAAGCCAAAATCATCACTCCAGCTAGAGTCACAACCAGCTTTTTTATAAGTTTTTAAAAATCTGAATTTTCTCAAAAGTTTAAAATATCCTTATAGCAAAAGTTTAAAATATCCTTATAGTTTTTGTGTGTGTGTGCAATACATGTGTAAATCTGATCTTTCATTGGAATGCTGGTGGGTGTTTGGCTCTACTGTGTCCACTTTCTTAACCCTGGTACCTGCCACATTAACTCACTTGCACGATCTCCATCCTTCACAGCATCTGGAAGAGGAAAGACATTGTTGAACTCATGTTAGCTTTACCTCATCTGGACTTTATAGGAGTAACCACAGCAGATTGCTGCAGCAAAAGCGTTGAGAGATGCAGAAATAGCTAACATTGTGTAGCTAAGTGTGAGGTTCGCGGTGCAGGAGGAAAATGAGTCAGAGAGTCAGGCAGATTGAAGGAGGGGAGGGGCCGATGGAGTCGCCCTGAGAGGAAGTAAGGGGTGTTTTTTATACAGCTGATCAGTGAGGGCGGGGAGTGTGAGCTGCGGGAGTTCCTGCCCGGGGGTCTTCACGGTTTCCAGGAAGGAATCTTATGTCGCCATCTGTCTGGCAGCTGACCTGCTAGGAATTTCAGGGAGGGCCCAATATCTGCAACACCATCTGTCCCTCGGAGGCATGTATCAGCCCCCTGGACCCCCCTCCGACCTAACACTAAGTATGTGCACATGTCACAGAAGTGTTTTAATTAACCCCAGTGCTGTGCCTCCAAGTAGGAGTATTCTGGTTTATCCTGATACATGAGGCTCTTTCCGCAGTTGAGATACCTTCCTCTATGTTTCTTCATCTTCTAAGTGTTTTTGAACTATTGAAAGTGACTGGAGAATAGACATGCCAAATTATCTGTATGGAAGATAAGCAAAGTCTTGGTGCATGAGGACCATTTTTCTGCACAAACTCCAGGTAGCATGCTGCTGATGTAATGGTAGACAGGGCCCAAAGGAATAGCCAGTATGCAGGTAAAAACAAAAATTACACATTGGTACCCTGGCAAGTGTTGCTCAATGGTTAGAGTGTCATCCTGAGCACCAAAGGGTCATGGGTTCGATTCCCAGTCAAGGGCACGTACCTGGGTTGCAGGTTTGTTCCCAGCCTCTCTGTCTGGGTGTGTGCTGGGAGGCAACCAGTCAATGTGTCACTCTCACATCGATATTTCTCTCTCTCTCTCTCCATGCCTCCCTTCCTTCCACTCTCTCTGAAAAAGCAATTAAAAAAATATCCTCTGTTGAAGATTAACAACAAAAATTAGACGTTGGCTTGGTTTCCACCATTAAGTAAGGCTCCCATCCAATGACCTCACACAGCCCCTGTAGTGGCACCAAAGTATCCCTGAGCTCTTCCAATGCTGACCTTCCACTGCCATCAGCCACTACTTATTTTCTTTCCTCTGGAGTATCAATATTCTAGCAGCCACTCCTCCTCTTCATTCTTCCACACTGTCCTCAGCCTTGGTGATATTCTGTTGCTTTATTTTTTATTTTATTTTTTATCTTTATTGTTCATATTATTGCAATTGTTCCTCTTTTTCCCCCATGGCTCCCCTCCTCCCAGTTCCTACCTCACCCTCTGCCCTTACCCCCCACACAGTCTTCCTCCATAGGTGTATGATTTTTTTCCAGTCTCTTCCTGTACCCGCAATACCCCTTTCCCCCTAAGAATTGTCAGTCCACTCCCTTACTATGCCCCGGATTCTAATCTATTCACCAGTTTATTCTGTTCATCATATTTTTTATTCACTTGATTTTTAGATATTGAAAACCAATTTGAAGAAATAATGACAGAAAATTTCCCCTGCCTGGTGAAAGAAATAGACTTATAAGTCCAGGAAGTGCAGAGAACCCCAAACAAAAACACATCCAAGGAGGACCACACCAAGACACATCATAATTAAAATGCCAAGGGCAAAAGACAAAGAGAGAATCTTAAAAGCAGCAAGAGAAAAACAGTCAGTTACCTACAAGAAGGCACCCATATGACTGTCAGCTTATTTCTCAACAGAAACTTTGCAGGCCAGAAAGGAGTGGCAAGAAAGATTCAAAGTGATGAATAGCAAGAACCTACAACCAAGATTACTTTATCCAGCAAAGCTATCATTCAGAATTGAAGATATTCCCTTTCTTATTCCTCCTGAAATGAATGTAAGATTTAATCCGACCAAAAACTAATAAGTTGACCAAGACAAGCAGTGTAAAAGGGAAAGATTGCGTTTATTGAAAGCTCTTGGGTGAGGTCCCACGGTCTGGGGAGGAAACACAGGCCATGTGAGTCACAGTCACACATGCCTGGCAAAGCTTCTTTATGCTGCTATTGGACCTATCAGGTTTGTCCACAGTAGATTGTCAGGGGTGGGTTGGGTGACTTATGTTTGAGTGGAAAGTTTGTACAACTGCACTTTGGCTATTCTGAAAAATCCCAGATGACCGTTTATTGTTAAGGAGGGTGTTATCACAGCAGCAATTTGGTCATTCTGGTAGGTCTCGGTGGCGCCATTTTCAGGCAGGATGTTTTATCGCAGCTGCAGGTTGGCTTTGGGTTGTTTATCCAGCTCAGTGGGTGGGAGCCTGAAGGTCCCTATCTGCCCAGCCCCCAGACCTTACAATGGGGGGTGAATTTCAATGTAAATTCTGGTTTCCTCAGGTTTCCCAATTTTATTTTTAATTCTTAATTATTGATTATTTTCATTAACTCTGTTTCGGCCTTACTACAGAGGCAATGTGAATGCTTTTGCTAAACTAAGGGTAAATTACTTAACAGGCTGAAGAAAAGCATGATTATTAATATGCAATATACTAGTATTATATAGTTACCCTAGTACATGGAACACCTTTCTGAGGATAATGATATGCTATTAAAGTATTTTTTAAAGGGAGGAGAGAAAAACAGCAATGATTTAGTTCTTAGAAAGTTCCCTTTGCCTAAGTTATAAAGGGTGAGTGGTAGTCAAGGCCGATGAGAGAAGAGGAAATGTGGGGAAATGTTGCTCAAACAAGAAGAGAAGAGAAGTCCGATATGAAGGCAATAATAGAAAGGACAGAGAGGTATATTACACTACAACATTCCTTCTCTATGAATTCTCCTACACTAAAGAGATATTAAGGAATCCTTAAGGTTATTCTCTTTGGAAACAAAGAAAACAAATACGAATAGCAAACAAGAATTCAGATGATGTACTAGTGTTTCTGATATAAGCATCAAAGTGGCAGCATCATTGTTAGATAGAAAATACAAGGGGGGAAGTAGCCTATTTGACAAAAATTGTTATGAGTTCAATTTTGGAAAAATTGAGCTTGTGCAGGTGAAGATTACATAGTTCAACAGAGGACTTGGACTATAAATTCCTCCTTGGACATCACCTACATAATAGTTGGTGCTCTGGGTGAGAATGAATGAGGATGGGAAAGCTTACTGATCAAACAGAAAGCCAGTGACAGAGCATTTCTTCTGTCTTATCGTCAGAACAGAATTAGGAGTGTCATTGATTAAATGAACCCTCTCTACATTCCTCAGTCTACTCCATGGGGATTAGGAAGGACGGCCTTTTCCTGATTCACTGCTGTCTGGGAGGGATTCTTTACAACAATAATTTGAGAACTAGTCAGATGGATTAAAGAATAAATGTGATCAAGTGAAATGTGGACTTCACCTGAGTTCAAACTTTTATAGGTCTATTGCTGTGGTCAAATATAAATTGACAATGTGGACAGTGGGGCTTTTATCAAAATGTAACAACATAATGTGAATGAGACATGTGTAGTGTACATTTGAAGTTATCAGATAGAGAAAGCATCATTGAAAATTTAGATAAATATGTCATACTGTAGATAAAAGAGATGCATATTTGTTTAAAGATTTTTATTCCTAATTATTGTATTCACTTAGTACAATTTCATTCCAAAAAAAATAAAATAATTTTTAAGAAAGCTGAAATTATAGTTTAAAAATTATGTTAAAAACATGTCAGGCAAGTTATTTTTAAATATAAAATGTAAAGTTAGCCAAGACCTATCACACATTATATATGTTACTAAGCCATAATATTTAAATGAGCATAACACAATGAGATAAATATAGATAAATAACACAGAATAAACCAATGGGGATTAGATCTTATCTGCCATGAGAAGTACATGTCATAGAGACATCACGAACCAAGGAGCAAGGAAAGGGCTATTTAATAAAACTGTTTTGGTAATCAGTTTGCTCCTTAGAAGATAATGAACTCATCTCATATATTGTACCAAAATAACATATGAAATGCAAACAAGTAAACATGAATTTGGGATGAAATAAAAAGAGTAATTCATTAAATCTATTGAGCTAAGAATATTTTCATAAACCTAAATATGATACAAAATAAATATGTCTGAGGTACAATTAGAAACCTGTACAATTAGAAGCCTACTCAAGAAAATATGAGATTAATAATATAATTAAAAGGGTCATAGTTAGAGAGTATTAATATTAATAATATATAAAAATTCCACATAATAAGTTTAAGGATTCACGTAATCTTACTAAATAAGCAACCAAAGCATACGACTAGATGTTTAAAGGAAGAGAACATACAAACGGTTAATAAACATATGGGAAATAGTCTGATCAGTATTCAAAAAGCAAATGCATTCAAATACAAATTTTAATTCTAACTAAATTAAATATGTAAAATATAGTGCAGAATTAAAATTCTATGGTGAAATATAATGTAATAAAATTATTTCAGAAACAATTGCAACAATTAGGAAAATTTAAAATACTTATGCAATATAATCTGATAATGGTTGAGCTAATTTCTTATACTACATCTATCTATCTATCTCTCTGTCTATCTATCTATCTGTCATCTGTTGCCTTCTATTTCTCTGGAGAACCCTGAATAATACACAAGCTGATTGCTTATGATAAGAGCCTGATTGAGTAATGTACAATATATAAATTTAGTGAGAGTCTATGAAGCTACTACATATTGTTTAAGAAGTATTACCTCCTGGAAAAAGTACACTTCATTTTCATAAGTAAAATGGAAGGATTTAGGGTTGTAAATTCAGTCTTAAAATAAAAAATATAACTATAGTAAACTGACAGGTGAGTTTATAAAAAAACACACACATGATTTACTATCAGCTATTGAAAATATGGATGATATTTTAAAACTTAAAATATGTTTTCAGACTTTCCAGAAATAAGTATATATTAATTTTAAAATTAAAAAAAATCACTTTATCTTTAAACAGCGGGGATTTATTAACCAGCTGAAATGATTAAGTAAACTTGACAAAATGAATGTCATTTTATGCCCCGAATAGAACACAGAAATCCTCATTGGGGACTCACACATAAGCACACACACATGCCTTCTGCTATGCGGATACACTCATTGACAAATAGAAAGCATTGGCCCACTTGACTGCTAATGCCTTCACAAGTCCTGGTATACTAACACTGCATTTAAAAACCATCCCCGAAGCAGGATGGGGCCACATTAAAAGCTAAAATGCCAAGAAATCACTTCTCTTGACATAAAGCGGCTCTCAGGTAAGGAACACCCCAGAAGGAGGTGGGATGGCTCATTATACATACTTTTTTTTTACTAGAATGTGTCCCAATTTGCTCCTTTAGTGAACAATATGTAACATCCATGCGCACAGATGCTCACACTCACATAGTTTTTTTTCTCAAGCAAAGAGAAGCATGAAATATCACCAAGAAAACTTTTAAAGAGAATGAGGGTTATATTATCTAAACTAATAAAAGCGAAATATTAAAATTAACCGTTTCTCCGAGACAGGGTAAGCCACGCCCACCAGCCAATCAGAGCGGCTTCATGCAAATTAGCTCAGCCAACATGGCGGCCGCCACTCACGGACCTGAGTAAACAACCCTTTCCATTGCGGCAGCAGCGAAAGTGAAGCTGCGCCCCTCAGCTCAGCTCCGATTAAACTGCCTCTAGCGAAACACAGCTTTTTGAAACATTGTAACAATCATAGAATCCTCCGGAGCTGAAGGAAAGAGCAGCTCGGGCCTAACCAGTAACAGTAACAATTGTTTCATTATAGACGCTGCGAGGTGAAGCAGAGG
>PVJC01045983.1:0-13484 GCA_004026665.1 Murina feae
TTGAGGAGCTGACTAAATTTATCGGCGGTCTCACTAAATTTATCGGCAGTCTCTAGAAATTTCTTGAAAAACCTAATAACCGTGGTTTTGAACTCTATATCCTGTCGTTTTCTTTCCTCCATTTCTGTCATTTGTGACCTGTTTCTTTGTCTCCGCATTTTGGCTGCGTCCCTTGCTGAGTTAGGCGATCACTGAGAGGGATTAACCTCTAAGCCACTTGGTTATGAGAGTCAGCTGTGTCTACAGTGGGAGAACTTCTGTGCTGGAGACACCCTTATGGGGCTAGAGTTGTTTCAGTGGGGCTTTTATGCTCACTGCATTTGCCCCGAGTGTGTTCCTTGTGGATCTGTTTTGTTTAGGTTAGTCCCACTCTGGCCACTGGGTGGGGCTGGCTCCTGTATCTTTAAGGAGGTGTTGAGTTAGCCTTTGCCTTAGGCTACTCAGTCTTTTATCTGCAAAAGCCTCTGACGCAGCTTGGGCGGGGCGGGGCCTCGGGGAGTCTGCAGGGCAGAGCAGAGCAAATAGCTATGGCGCTTCTCAGCCCTGTGCTGAGAGACACCAGGTCTCTGTGTCCCACGATAATTGCTGCAAGCAACGCTGAGAGAAACCCGCTTTGGATTTCCTCCCGGTGCCAGTCAGTCCCCCTTCTCCGGGTGTCTGGGTCCTCAGAAACTTGCCTGGAACTGGAGTTCAGAGCCGCTGGGAACTTGTGGCTCTCTCCGTTTTGGAAAAGAACCGCGACCTCCGGCACCAGCTCTTTCCCCGAGCCCCGTGTGCGCGCGCCTCGGTACCTCTGTACTTTGCTTCCGCTGCTCCTCTGAGTCTCAGACTCTTTTCTAGTTGTAGGATTTTCACTCAGCCAGCCTTCCTGTGGGTGCGAGTGGTGTCCGTGTGTTCTTTTTGTGGTTTTTCTGAAATAGTTTTTCACGGCTGCATTTACGGTGTTTACCTTATGCCGCCATCTTGCTGTCCTCCATTCTCAATTAACTTTTCTTGACTTATACAGTTCAACATGAGGAACTGATTTCATGTGAAACTTCAGTAGTGTGAAATGTCTGTTGGATCGACTTTTCTGAGCATATTAGAGAAAGGCAGTGATTAACTCCCATACTCAACTCAGATGCCCATATAGGAGTATGTGTGTAAACCACCAGGCAGCAGTAACAGAGTGATTGGTGAAGACCATGGGTACAGGACACAGTAGAGTTGTCAGTCAGTATGATCTTGACTTCTTCGGTACTGATTATTTGGAGAACTAGAATTAGTGTATGAATATTAACGGGGTAATTTTAAAGCGACCATGTGCGATGTAGGGGTTAGTAAGGTGTTTTGTACAGGAATTGGATATTAGAAACTGTCACACATAGCTAGACAATCAGAATTGCTTACGTTAAAAAAAATAATTTCCCAGGAAACATGACTTGGCATCAGTGTTAGAGATCATGGAAACCATGTATTTCTTCTAAAATGTTTTGCTAGAAAAGAGCCAGAGAGTACAAGCCCCAAGTGACTTAAGTATATGTGAACAAATCAGTGTTGTGTAAAAATTATCCTATATAATAAAGAGCTAATATACAAATGGTTGTCACTCCCTCCCGTCCTCACACTGGAACTGCTCAGACAGTCAACCCTGGGGAGAGAGGAATGGGGATCAGCCAGGCACAAATGAGCTCGCAAAAGAGAAATGGGGACCAGCCAAGCAAAAGGAGCTTGCTAGAGAGGAATGGGGACCAGCTAGCCTGTGGCCAGGGAGAGGGACAAGCCACCTGCCCATGGTCCCAGGCGACAGCTGCTGCAGCTACGGCTGTGACTGCAGCCAAGGAGAGGGACAAGCTGCCTGTTTCGCAGTCCCAGACACCTGTGCCTGCAGCCTAGGAGAGGCCGCCCATCTATGGTCCCATGTGGCTGCAGCCGACCTGGGTGAAGCTGGCTCCGGTCTTGGGTGCTTGCGGCTGGCCAGAGGGTGGGAAGCCTGGGTCCCAGGTGCCTGCAACCAACTGGAGGAGGGAATCCTGGGTCCCAGGTATGGGTTGAGGCAGAGGCAGTAGGGGAGCAGTTAAGGGCAGTCAGGCTGGTAGGGGAGCACTTAGGGGCAATCAGGTAAGCAATAGAGGTGGTTAGGGGTGATCAGGCAGGCAGAGGTGGTTAGGGGTGATTGGGCAGGCAGGCAGAGGGCTTAGGGGTGATCAGGCAGGCAGGCAGGCAGGCTAGTGGTTAGGAGCTATTGGTCCCAGACTGCAAGAGGCAATCAAACATCCCCTGAGGGGTCCCGGATTGGAGAGGGTGCAGGCCGGATTGGAGAGAGACCCTCCCCCCATACACACCCTCTCCCCTCTCTCTCATGTACGAATTTTGTGCCCTGGGCCTCTAGTTCAGTATAAAGAAGTGAATTCACCTAGTTATATACAAACCCTTGAACACACTGAATTATAAGATAATATCTTTCATAGAAATAGTAGTAGTAGTAACAACTACATAATTACTCATATTTATTGTGAATCAGTAAAGTGCTTTATGTATATTATTTAACTCTTAAAACCTGTGAGATGATCACTATTATTACCTCCATCTCACAGATGAGAAAACAGAGAAAAAGAAAGGATTAGTTATCTGCACAAGGTTACATAATTAGCAAGCATCATATATTCATTCATTTTTAAAAAAATATATTTTTATTGATTTTAGAGAGGAAGGAGAGGCATAGAGAAATAGAAACATTAATGATGAGAGGGAATCATTGGTAGGCTGCCTCCTGCATACTCCCTACTGGGGATCAAGCCCGCAACCCAGGCATGTGCCCTTGGCCAGAATTGAACCTGGGACTCTTCAGTCTGCAGGCCAACACTCTATCCATTGAGCCAAATTGGCTAGGGCCATGCATTAATTTTTATTAAGTGTACCTACCACAGGCCTGACACTGTTCTAAGTATGGGAAATTAGCAATGAGTGAACAGAAATAGATGCAGAGGCAGAGCAACATCAAACAGACTGTCTAATTACAGCAACAAGGACAGGGACATTGGTGGGGGGGTGGGTAACAGATCAGCCAAGGGACTTTTGTGTGAGCATTTAAGCATAACCAATAGACACAAAACACTGGGGGGTAGGGGAGGCTGGGGGAAGGGCAGGGGGAAAAAAGAGATATATGTACTAATCTTTGTAAAGCTTTATGTAATTTAAAAAAATGTAAAAAATAAAAAAAAATTTAAATAATAATAATAAAAAAAAGACCTTACCTTCTATGAGTGTGATAGGCAGAAGTGGAAACATATAATAAGGTCATATGGTAATAGGATTATGTAGAACAGTAAAATCCAGTAAAGGGGAAATGGGGTGGGGGTAGGGGCGGATGCACAGTGCTAGGTTATGGTGCTGGGATGGGCTGTCATCTCTCTTTTATACAGGGCACTAAGGAGGATTTCTCTGATAAGGTAACATTTCAGCAGGCACCTGAAGAGAGAGAGGGGATATTTGTAGGAAGAGCATTAATGGCAAAGGAGTGCCTAAGTTTGGAGTGCCCGAGGAAGACCAAAGAGGTCATGTAGCTTTATAGTTGAAGAGTGCATGGTCAGTTTGAACATGGATTTATCTACCCCTGGAGCCCACATTTCAATCACCACACTAATCTGATGGGGCAACACAATATTTCCTAACCTACTGTGATCTTGAAGACACTCTGTATTATACTCATGGAATAGAGGAGGGCAGTAAATATCTCTTCTAGAAGTTCTGTGTATGGAGTTGATGGTATGTGAGAAATCCCTGTTTTGCAGAGAGGAGATTTGGAGAATGAAGGTAGGGGAAAATTGTGTACTATCAATTGGAGAAACTGGGACTGTAACTCCCCTGCTCAGAATTTTGTAATGATTCTCCATTGCCTTCAGAGCTTTGGAGAAGTTAAGTAACTTTCCCCAAACCCCACAGGAAATAGACCTAGTTTTGAAAGATGATAAAGATGGTGTTCACAACTGCTAAACTATGGTACTCTTCTCAGAATGTGAAATCAAGCACATGATCATTGGTGACCTGTTACCTATGGACTGAAGTTGACAAGCCTTGGAAAGTAATGCAGGGCCTATGAGAGTAGCTCCCCCCTTCTCTTTTGCCCTTACTTGTAATGCCCCTTCCCTGGCACTTTAGCATGGAACAAAACAGTCCTCAGTATTGTGTACCTAGGAATCTGCACATTCTGAAACATCCTTCTTCCTCTTATTCTGTGATAAAGATTTTATATATTCTTTGTGGACTTTCTTTACCATTCTCCTTCCCAGATTCAGTTATAACTTCTTCCCTTGGCTGTTTTTGGAATTTATGTATCTGTGTACTTGCTCATATTTTCAGTAGAAACCAATCTCTGAGCCTCTACCCTCCCAGCCAGAATTAGAGCCCTCCTCTGAGCTACCAAAAAAATCTGTGTCAGCATCGATCATGCCTCTTATCACACTTCTTTTGGGGATAATTTATTTGCTTGTATTTCTGCCTCTTCTTCCTTTAAGTCATTGAAAGCTTATGCCTTACATTTATCTACTAGTGGCCCAGTGCACGAAATTTGTGCACATTAAAAGGGGATTAATTAGAGGAAATATTTTAATATTGCTATTTGTCCTTTCTCTATAATAAAAGTGTCAGAGATTAAAGAAAATTAGTAAAACGTACATGAAAATCTTCCTCCTGTCAGAGTCTGGGGTGCACCATGGAACCCAGAGTCAAGTCTTCAACCACCCACGTGCACCTCAAAATCACTTGAGACCCAAACCTGGACAGCCCCCCTTCATTGGGCTAGATCCAGGCCCGGCCGGTCCCATCCTGTCAAGCCCTGCCAGGTGTGGGGGGAGGGGAGGGTGCAGCCTCAGGTCTGCTGGGTGCCAGGGCAGGGGGGCACGGCCTGAGGTCCCCCATCAAGCCCTGCTGGATGGAGGGAGTAGCCTGTGATCCCCTAGCCTGGCGCCGGAGCAGGGGGCACAGCCTGAGGTCCCCTGGCCTGGTGCTGGGGTGGGGGGCATGGCCTGAGGTCCCCTGGCCCAGCACCAGGGCGGAGGGCACACCTTGAGGGCCCCCGTCAAGTCCCGCTGGGAGGGGGGCACAGCCTCAGGTCCCCTGGCCTGGGGCTAGGGCAGGGGGCATGGCCTGAGGTCCCCTGGGCTGGCATCAGGGAAGAGGGTGCAGCCTGAGTTCCTCTGGCCTGGTGCCAGGGCGGGGGGAGCAGCCTGAGGTCTCTTGTCAAGCCCTGCAGGTGGAAGGCATGACCTGAGGTCCCCTGTCAAGCCCCATGCAGGAGGTGGGTGGGCACGCAGCCTCAGGTCCCTGCTGATTGCTCCTTAAGGCTCTTTATGGGAACTTAGCCTCAGCTGTGGGTGCAAATTGACCTGAGTGATGGTCAATTTGCATATTCCCTCTTTATTATATAGGATATCTCAGCCATGGGAATTGGGCTTGGCTTTTAGTTTACCTGCTTATTTAAATTAAACATAGAATATTGGGTGCAGAGTTATAATGACAGTTTTGATTAGATCTAAACAAGTAGCATATGCTGAGCAGTGATGTTAGTTCACTCAGAAAAAACACATGATAATACAACCAACTCTTTAATGAAAGATTAGTATGTGCCAGACATTAAATTCAGCACTGAAGTACATCATTCCACTATTCCCAATCAAATTTAAACTTAAAAGATATATATTATTAGGTATAACTTTAAAGCTAAATTAATATCGTATTAGATATAACTTTAAAAACCAAACTTTAAAAATCCATTCATTTTCACACTATTAGCTAACTGGATAGTAAGAGATGTTAGTACAGCTTTAAGTGAAGGAAAAAGTCCTTGGAAAGGGACAGAAGTCATCTTTGTTTCTTTATATTTAGGTTTTGAAACGTTACTACAAATGTATATACTTGGCTGATATAGAGGTCTTCCGGGAAGAACACTGTGCTCATTTATAATTTAAGCATGGCGTGGTGGGTGAGATGGATGGCTGCTGGACAAGTGAACCCAGATGAGACCCTGACAATGCAGGGCTTCTTTCTGTTATCATGGTTAATGGTGAAGGATGTGCTATCCTTCACCTAAGGCCCACAGTAGGATATTTAAAGCCTTGGTTATTTAGCCTAATTCTTGATTTTCATTCCCTAGAAAACCTACTCATTAGGAATTCTATCAAGTGTGTTTTTTTTAAACAGGAATTCTCATTGCTAATTGCTCTGTGTTTTCCATACATGTATGTTATCTCAAATTGTTATGCTTATAATCACCGATAAATCATTTTTTGAACATGTATTAATTTTGGCTTATACAGCATTTATATGTTACTGTAGCAATGTTGTACTGTACTCTGAAATACTTTAAAATGCAAAATCTAAAAAAAGTGTCATATCTAAAAAATATCATATAGTTTTCCTCCACTTCTCAAAATACAATATAGCTTTTATTTCTTTTTTTGGCTTGGCTTTGTCTCCCTAATTTCTCAATATTTTGTGCTATTTAAAATGGATTAGATAGTCTTCACTTAATCCTGTGCCTATAATCTATCAGTAGGAAAGACTACTTTAGTGCTCAAAGAAGATATTTTAGAAATTATTTTGCTTTCGACCTTTTCCATTATTTGGTAGAAATTTATTTTAAAGCTCTTTGTGGTTTTATTGCAGTGATACTGCAGCCAAAGCGCTGTGGGAAACCTTACTGAACACCAAGCACAAAGAGGCAGTGATGGAAGTCCGGAGACATCTAGTGGAAGCAGCAAGCAGAGAAAACCTGCCAATCAAGATGAGTATGGGTAAGTGTATCTACTTCATTCAGGATGGTCAGTGGCTGCAGGCTGTGAGGGAGTTCATGTAAGCTCTTCTGATCGGTGAGCCAACTTAGACAGCATGGCATGTAGGTAAAAGTATTGAAGTATCTGTAAACTGTCAAAAGAGTAGGAAGGGAATATGTACACACTACTCTTGGGGCTCAACAATGACCCCTTTATAGACTCAATTTTGGGAATTCTAGGAGAGTCCTTGTATACAAATAATAATTCTTTTAGTTTCTTTAGTTGATCTAGAACTATCAAAATTGGCCTGGACCACCCTTCCTTCATTCTATTTCACCCATACTTTCCTGCCTCCCCCTTTTAAAAATCTCCCTACCTTCTTAATGTGGATTAAAACTCTTTTAGTGGTTTTGAATTAATGAATGAACTATTGTGCTAGCAAAACAGTTAAGCAGACAAACATGCATTGGCCTAACCTTTCATCTTTAGAATGATCTGCTAATTGTCCAGTCACATAAATGTTATCCTTTCTTCACCAGGGTATTACACATTCCATTTTTCCCATTTTCATATTTAATCACATTCAGTTTGTCTTTATTCTTAGAAGAATCTGGCTGAATGAAACTTAAGTTTTAAATAGCTTGTTTCTTTTAATATATTTTTTATTGATTTTAGAGAGGAAGGGAGAGGGAGAGAGAGAAATAGAAACATCAATGATGAGAAAGAATCATTGATCAGCTGCATGTTCCCTACTGGGGATCAAGCCTGCAACCCAGGCATGTGCCCCTGACCGGAACAGAACCTGGGACCCTTCAGTTTGTGGTCAATGCTCTATCCACTGAGCCAAACCAGTGGCTTTTTTCTTTTGATTAAAAAGTCAGAGAACTAATGTTTTGATTTTAGAAAAGGAATTTGGTGGTTTACTTTTTTTGATTAAATAATTCTATTAATATGGAATATAGATAGTGAATCTGGCTAATAGGTAGAATTTATTTCTGGAAACTTTATTTCTATATTTTAAAAATGTTTTCTTACTTATAACCTGCTCTTAGATATCTAGTAAATATTAGTACATTTTACTGGAAGGAATTTAAATTTTTTTTTTTTTGCTGAGATTCCTATCCCAAAATCTTAATTATTTATGAGTTTAAAAATCAAACTATCAAGTTGAAATGGAAGAAAAAAATTTTGGAAGTAAAGGAATGTGGATGAACCTAGATTCTTAGAAGGAAATATGTTACAGGGTCATACAATGAAAGAAACAGAAAATCATGGCTTTCAGTATGTTAGATGACTATATATATGAGAGCTTTAAGGAACATAAAGATGATAAGAAAAGTGAAAAAAACCATTTATTGAGTATTTACAATGTGCCAGGTATTCTTTTAATTCTTTATATGTATTTATCTTATTTAATTCTCACAGTAATTCTGATGAGATAGGTACCGTTACTATCCTATTTTTCAGGTAAGGAAACTGGAATAGAGAAAAATTGAGTTGTCTAAGGCCTTACATATGACAAGAACAGGACTGAAATTTATTATAGATTAATTGCAATGTAGACTATGAATCCATATAATTAAATTCTCTATACTTAGTTATATTAAAATCCTTTGGTCTCTTTTACACTTTGAAAGGATCTTACACACACATTATTTTATACCATTGTTCATTGACACTTGGAAAATAATGGTTCTCTAAATTATGCACATTCTCTAGATGTTGACACATATTAGACAACATAACAAAACCACATTTGTTATATCCGCATTGATATCTTTAGAAAATCTTTAAGTATTAGGAATGTAAAGATATGGGGGCAAATGCAACTCTTCCAGAATTATGATTTTCACATGAAAATTTGACTTTAGTCATTGACAATACAGACTGTCAGTTGTTTTTCTTGAAGTGACAGATTCATTTCATTCATTTTTTTGGCGGGGGAGGAATGTGTGAAGAACCAGTTTTTCAGTTGTCTTCTAGTAAAAATGTTGTGCCATAAAACAGTGTGAACTGTTCACAATTCAATCACATCAATGCTTTTCCTCAAGGCAATCATTGTACTTCAATATGCACCAGAAGTACTTTTTGTATATTTCTCATTTATTTACACAGAATATTGACACTTGCTTAAGGGTTCAGATTTATTAAAATTAATAATATTTATAGTTTCATTATGGCCATTCTGAAGTGAAATTGTCTATTTAATTTGGTGCCACTGCTTTGATTGACACCAAGGCACCGGCACTTTGCTCACCATTGTTTTTGCATCACCAGTGCAAATACAGCATAGTAACAAATTCAGGTAACATTTTAGTATTATTATGAAAACTAGAGGCCCGGTGCACAAACATTTGTGCACTTAGGGGGGGTTCCTCAGCCCAGCCAGTACCCTGTTGCAGTCTGGGACACCTCGGGGGATGTCCACCTGCTGGCTTAGCCCCGCTTCCTGGAGGAATGGGTCTAAGCTGGCAGTCAGACATCCCTCTGGCAGCCTGGGAGCCCTCAGGGGATGTCCACTTGCCAGCAGTGAGCAGGCCTAAACTGCAGTCAGACTTCCTTAGTGCTGCTGAGGAGGCAGGAGAGGCTCCCGCCACCACCACTGTACTGGCAGCCATCAGCCTGCTTGTGACTGAGCAGATCTCCCCCTGTGGGAGCACACTGACCACCAGGGGGCAGCTCCTGCATTGAGCGTCTAGCCCCTGGTAGTCAGTGTGTGTCATAGTGATCAGTCATTCCCAGTGGTTCTGCTATTAGGGTCAATTTGCATAGTACCCTTTTATTATATAGGATAGAGGCCTGGTTTATGGGTGGAGGCCAGTTGGTTTGCCCTGAAGGGTCTCCCAGATCAGGCTGGAGGTCCTGCTGGGGTACCTGGCCAGCCTGAGTGAGGGCCTGATGGCTGTTTGCAGGCTGGCCACACTCCCTTCAGGGTGGGGGTCCCCACTGGAGTGCCTGGCTATCCTGGATGAGGGGCTGATGGCTGTTTGCCAGGTGGCCAAGCCCCCCAGCAGGGACCCTCACCCCATGGGGGTGTGACCAGCCTGGGTTATGGGCTGAGGGCCATTTTCAGGCTGGCCACACCCCCCAGTGACCCAAGCTCCCAGCCTTTCCTTATTTTCTTTTTTCTTTCTTATAGGATTTATTTATCTTCTATAATAGAAACTTTGTAGCTTTGAGTGGAGCCAAGGGCCAGCCAGGGCAGGCTTGGCTTCCTCCATCCCAGTGGGCAACCCAAGCTTCCTGTTCACTCCAACTCCATGGCCACCACAATCTTAGTTAATTTGCATACTCACTCCTGATTGGCTGGTGGGCGTGGCTTGTAGGCATGACTTGAGCCTAGCAGTGGGATGTTAATTTGCATGTTTCTCTTTTATTATATAGGACTAGGGGCCCGGTGCACAAAAATTTGTGCACTTGGGGGGTGGGGGTCCCTCAGCCCGGCCTGTGCCCTCTTGCAGTCGGGGACACCTCGGGGGGGATGTCCACCTGCTGGCATGCCTGGCCAGCCTGGGTGAGGGACTGAGAGCCATTTTCAGGCTGCCCACTGCCCCTTCAGGGTTCGTGCACTGGGGGGTGGGAGGGCTGGTGAGTGCAGGCCTGGACGTTTCCTACTGGAGGGCCCACGATTGCACACGCCTGGTGGGCCCACACCGCTGAGGGGACACACCTGGCGCAGAGTTGGGTGGCAAGCCAGAGGCGGACGCTGGTGCAGAATCCCTCGGTGGGGCCCTGCTGCTGAGCAAACACACCCGGGGTGGAGCTGGGCAGTGAACTGGCTTCGGATTCTCTGCACTGTGCAGCAGATGCTCCCGCATGCCCTGTGGAGGCCCCTGGGGGGTGGGTGAAGGTACAGACCCTGGACAGGTGTTCCTGGATACCCTGCGGAGGCCCCCAGGGCAGAGCCAGGCAGCAGACCCAGGACAGGCGTTCCTGGATGTCCCGCAGAGGCCCCCGGGGGGCAAAGCCAGGCAGCAGACCCAGGATGGCTGCTCTTGCACACCCTGCAGAGGCCCCGTGCTCCTGCATGCCCCGGGGAGGCCCCCAGGGGGTGGAGCCAGGCAGTGGACCCCGGACAGGCGCTCCTGGATACTCCTCGGAGGTTCCCGGGGGCGGAGCTAGGCAGCAGACCCAGGACAGCTGCTCCTGGATGCCCCGAGGAGGCCCCAGGCCAGACCCCCCCCCCCCACTGAGCCGACACACCTGGCACAGCTATGCCGGCCGGCCGTGGAGGCTCCCAGTGTAGAGCCGCCCTGCCAGCCTCCATCTTGGCTGGGTTAATTTGCATACAGCCGCTCTGATTGGCTGGTGGGCGTGGCTGTGAGCAGAGGCTCAGCCAGCCTAGGCAGGCAGTTGCAACAGAAGCCTTTGGTTTGCTCTAGCTCCATGGCTGTTGGCCTCCATCTTGGCTGGGTTAATTTGCATACAGCCGCTCTGATTGCTGGTGGTAATGGTCAATTTGCATGTTTCTCTTTTATTATATTAGATAGTTTTGATTTTTCTGACTATCTAAAAGGACCTCAGGGACCCTGGGGTCTGTGGAACATCTTTGAGAGCCATTACTTAAAAGGATGCCATATTTTCTTCAGTGGAACCTTGGCAGTTTCCTGGAGATCATTGGAATCATAGTTAGATGTGAAAATAGAAGAGGGGAAACCTCACAGAAATTTTTCCTAGACATATCCAGATCTAGAGGTAATAGACAATTATTAGATCCTTGTTGGTGATAGGAAACATAAAATATTATCTTGTTTTCAAATGAACAAGTTATTTAAATTTGCTGAATCTGTTTTTCAGTCTGCAAAATGGGAATCTAGTACCTGTACACTTAAGTGAGATGGTTACATATATGAAACATAGTGTTTGTGGAATTTAAGATGTTCTGTAAAAGGAGTGTATAGCCTAATGAAATTAGTTATTGCCTTCTGAGGAAATAAAACACATTATGAAAATAATGACCAATGGTCATGTAATTGTATATGAAGAATACTCTACCAGATCTAGGGGTAGAATTACTCTCTCTGTAGGATTTGTTCCCTGATCATCTCAGTGGGAAATGTGTGACTAGAGAAATGGTTTCCAGAAGTGAAAGTAGAGATTTGGGATTTGGTTACCTAGTGGTTATGTTGAAGCTTTAATCTAAGTGAAACATAATTTCTTAAAGGAAATATAAGGAATATAAAAATATTTCTAAAGTAAACATAAGGTTGTTCATCCAGAGAAAGAAGGTAGAATGAGTGAGAAGAGGGTTGGAGGCAGAGCCTTAAGGGATACATCCATTTAGGGGTATGAAGAAGAAGAGAATCTAGAGAAAGAGACAGAAAGAGTTTTCATTGAATTAATAAATGATAATGTTTAAAAGTGTTAAAATCACTAAACAAATGACTTCCTCTTATACTTTATTACCTAAAACAGAGTTAATTGCCTCTGTTTCTCTTATTCCTTATCTGCAAAATGGGAATCTGAATTTCTAGTGTCTCTTCTTCAAGCATCTACCTGTGGCTTTATATTTTTAACTTAAATTGGTACATCTTCATTTTCTTCTTTTTCTCTCCTCTTCTTCATCCTCCTCTTCCTCTTATTAATCTTTATGTTTTCTCAACATAAGGGGTCCTTCACATGAGAATTTAAAAAGCCTAACAGAATGATGTGATTAAAAGGCTGTTGGCTGCAGGGTGGAAGTTTCTTTATCTAGAGACTCTCCTAAGTACAGACATTTATTTCCAAGTCAGAGTAGACCCACCAAGGAAATGCTCCTTCCCTGGCAGCTTGGTAGTCTGGCCCCTGGATAACAGGGGTAATCCATCTGTCTCTTTCCATATATGTTAATGCAATGTTTAAGTCACCTCAGGAAGGCTCCATTTCCAAAGAAAGCCAAGCCATAAGGGTTTCTGGTGGTTTTATACTTCACTGTTTTGTATAACTTCCAGGGAGAGCTATTTATTTTCTATTTGTGACCCCTGATCATGTGGCAATAAATTTAATCTGTACTATCCTGAAAACATGTCTTGTAATATATTTCTGAACTTTGGACCCATTTGGTTGAATTGATTCTTATACGTAAAATGCTCTTTTTATGTTAGTTTCTTATTCTCTCTTGGTAATACTGTAGAGATAAAAATCTTGCTACAAGAAATATATACTGTTTAAAGGATATCCCAGAAAACCGTCTTCAGTATTTATAATGTTATAAAAGTGGACATCAATTCCCAGCTGGGCTTTATCCAAGTTTCACTATACAGATGGCTGTATATACTGACCTTCAAATCCGTATGGGAGAAGATTGGTAATGTCTTCCCTCTTCTTCCTTCAATAACTTGTTTGTGTGTGTATTGGTCATCCTGATCTTGAAAGATTTTTTCTCATGTCTGATTTAAATCTTTCCACCTGCATGTTAACCAGATTTCTTTGCCCTGGTCTCAATAGTTGTGGGAAGCAGGCAGTTATTCTTCTTCTGTTGCTTCATCTGTTGAAAAATAATGCTTCATCTATTGCTTAAATCAGTAATAGTAATAAACTCAAAATTTCTAGAGAAAAATACATGTCTGTTCATTCTATATGAGGCATACATGATTTTCTTCTAGAATCAAGAGAATATTTAAAAAGTTATATTAGCACATGCTTCTGGAAAATTCCAGTTATAACATCTGTAAAATGAGAATGTAAAGTACCTTTCCTCCTCCCCAGCATCTTGGTCTTCAGTATAATCTTTTTTTTTTTTTTTTTTTTTTT
>PVJC01045984.1:0-13474 GCA_004026665.1 Murina feae
CTGCCCAGGCCCTTTGCAGGGCATCGTGGAGCGGGAAAGCAAGGCTGCAGGGGGCGGGGTCCTGCTTGGCAGCTCCCAGACCCCTTGGCGGCACCGGGAAGTGGGAAAGGAAGGCAGCAGGGGACAGGTGAGTGGGAAAGAGTTGGCGGCCTGCTTGGCGGCTTCCCAGGTCCCTTCCGGGGATCAGGGAGCAGGAAAAGCCTGGCCTGACCACGAGGCGGGGTTTTCCCTGCTTTCTGGTGGCTGGAGGAAGATGGGCAGTAGGCAAGCTTGGGAGGCAGGCCGCACCCAGCTCTGGCGCAGCTCAAAAAAGAGAACAACATGCAGGGGAGGGCAAGAGTCTGAGAGATCAACATAGAGGGGGTGCCTGCTCCAAGCCTCCACGGTGTTCCTGGGGGCAGGCCCCCAGCAGGTAGACACACACAGGAGGACAGCTCCGAGCCTCAGATGCAGCTGGGGGCAGGTCCCCAGTGGTGACACACACACATACACACACACACACAAAAGGCGCCTGGCAGACTGGAGCCATCATAGGACATCCACTGAGGGGTCCCAGAGTGTCAGAGGGCACAGGCCGGGCTGAGGGACTCCCTGCACCCCGAGTGCACAAATTTTTGTGCACCAGGCCCCTAGTAAACAAATAAATGTAGGAGCGGATGAAACAACCACCCTGTCTTTGTCTCTAGGCCCTTCCTGAAGCCTGGTTATATTCCTCCATTTGACTTTTATTGAGACTCTTCTAGTTTTTTAATATATATTTTTACTGATTTCAGAGAGGGAGGAGAAAGAGAGAGAGAAACATCAGTGACGACAGAGAATCATTGATCAGCTGCCTCCAACCCAACCACTGAGCCATATCGGCTGGGGCAACTCCTCTAGGTGTTAAATGAGCTCTAACTTACTTTGTTGGGTTTCAGAATAGAGAATCTCTGGTCACACACACGAAAAACCCATGAAGCTTGCCCAGGAACTGCTGGGCAGTATTGACACAGAGGGGTGCTTCTCATCCAATACTTGCTGTGTTTGCAAAAGGCAAAGAGGAAGAGAATGACTTATAGTACTTCATTTTGACCTTTGATATGTTTAGTTCATTACTAATTGTTTGGATTAGAGAAACAAAAAAACTAGACTGCTTAAATAATCACCAGAGGAACCATGTGGGTTTCAATTCTTTTTGACTCCCACTGAGTTTTAAGTTGTCATCTCTATTGGTTCTTTTTAAATTGAATTTATTGGGGTAGCATTGATTAATAAAATTATAGTGGGTTCAGGTGTACAATTCTATAATACATCATCTGAATATCATGTGTTCATCCCACCAAGTCAAGTCTCTTTCTATCACCATTCACTCTTCTTTGATCTTCCACCTCTCCCTACCCTCCTTTCCCTTTGGTAATCTCCATACTATTGTAAAGCATCAGGCACTATTGATTCTATGAGTAAGATAGGAGAAGTCAACATTGTCCAAATATAAAAATCTCCACTTACCCAGTTGACAGGATTATAACAATTTCAATAACCTTGAGACACAGACATATTCTGCAGTCAGAAATAGGGAATGTTGCAAAGGTCTTGCAGTAAATATCACTTTTCTTTTTAATGTTGATTCTTACAACAGAGTCTAAAAAGAATACATGTGAGAAATAGTCATGAATTCTGTAGTAGGGTTCTCTCTAATTGACTGGAAATTCAGTGTTGTAGAAACTGCCAGTTTTGTTTTTGTCCCTTCCACCTCTACAATAGGGAATAGACATTGTCTAGTGTTCCAGTGACACTTGTAAATCCCATAGTTAACAGGTGACTTCTCCTGTGGAATGCATCATTGTTTCAACTAATCTTGAGTGATAAAGGCAATTCCAAATGCCACTTACTGGCGTTAAGTTCTGCTTCTAACCCCCCCTCATTCCCAGAAGCCATGATCTCTTAGGTCTGTAGAATGAGAATAAGAGACGCTGACACAATTAAGAAGTAAACTATATGTTGTCCTCAAATTCATGGGGATAAAGCTGCTTTAAGAAGTTTTCATGATCTCTTTACCTACCTCTATTTCATAAGCTTCAATACTTATGTATAACAGAAAAGCTGACATATAGTAGAAACTGAGCAGTCACAACTCCCTAAAGCAGCTTTAAAATGTATGTGAAGAAGTGAATGAATTATGCATAGGACATTTCACAGTCTAGACTTCATGATTTGGCCTTTTCTGTTTCATTCATTAATTTCTCCATTAAAATTATTTCACAGGCACTTATATACAAGGTAAGTGCTAGGTAAAAAGATTATAGTAATACATTTAGTTAATTATATTTTCTAAAGATGAATGTGTGTGTGTTTATGTGTGTACATATGTGTGTATTCCATTCCACATGTTCTTCCTATATATAATCTCACTTTACCCACCAAGTCTGGAAACAGGTATATGTAGCCCTACCTTGAACCTGAATGAACTTTTATAACTACCTCAATTAATAAAATGCAACAGAAGTGACACTACATGACCTCTATGGCTAACTCATATAAGGTTAGAGATCTATCTCTATCTGGCTCTAAGTTCATTGGCGGAAACCATGTAGGTGTTAAGACCACATGCAGAGGTCAAGGAACACTGGCACTGAGCTTCCCAGCCGGTGTCTCAATCAATAATCCAAAATGAGTAAATGAGATTGACATAACAAGCCCTCAGTCTTTGGACCTTTGGCTGAACTCTGCCTTGTTCAAACACAGAAACCAGGAAAGATAAGAAATGGCAATTATTATTTCAAGCCACTTAGTTTTAGAATAATGTGTGATATGGCTAAAGTAATTGTGACACAGAGAAAATAGAGGCCCCTGTTCTCTTGGAGATAACCATTTGTTGAGGGAGTAAGGTATTAATCTAACATGACTATAAACAGCTGTAAACTCTAATTGCAAATTGTGAAAGCTAGAATATAAACTCAATGAGAACACAAATATGTCTATATCACTCTTTGTATTATCAGCAAGGCCTACTACAACAACATAATAATTCCATAATTATTGAATGGACAGATGAATGAATCGAATGTTTTGAAATAAGTATACAAGAGATATGAAAGCATATATCTAAGAACCCGAATAAGCCAGGGTATTTTGAATAGCTAGTATAGAAGAATATTTCATGAGCCTGCAGTAATAACATGTCAAAATCTGACTGAGAGTAAGGAACATGGGGTGTAAAAGGCACTAAAATAAAGTCAGTGTGGGTAGACTGCAAAGGATGAAAGTGTAAGTGTCCATGATAGAGAATTAAGGTTTAGTCTAAGACTAATGGGAAACCATTCATGTACTTTAAACAAAGGGCATAATATGAAAAGATTTTTTTTTGGTAAAGTTTAATCTGACTCAAGTATGAGTGGAGGAGTATGATGGGAAAAAATAAGCAGGTTCAAAACATACTTGGGAAATAAAATCTATAGGAATTGGGTGGAGATGAGTTACTTTTGGAGAGTGAAATAAAAGGAGGTATAAAGGACATCTTTAAGTTTCCAAAAATTAATATATATTATTAGCATGCATTGAAAGAGGAACCATTGAAATACGTTAAAGTTTGGGGTAAAGATCACAAATTTTGCTTTTGTGATATCATAGTGGAATTATCATATAGGTGGTTGGATATATGAAGTTAGTGCTCAAAGGAGATGATTAAACTAGAGATAAAACTTGGCCATTATGACATAAATTATAACCAACGTTTTTGTCAGGATCTCTCATTAATCAAAACCAACCAGAAACCAGAGAGTAAGGGAGCTTGTTGATGCAGTCCATGAGATCTCCACCTATACCCAAGGTGGAGACTATATCTGGAGTGTCAACTTGGAGACTCATCCTAAGTATCCTTTGAAATAAAAGATTGGACTGATAGTCCCTTGGTTTTATGTTCAATTAAACTGAACAAATATTTCTTCAGAGCAGAGTAGGTACAATAAGAACACACTTTGAGAGGTGAAAAGATGAATATAAATCTCATATTCTGTCTGAGAGAACTAGATTAGTAGGCAAGGGACTGACTATTTACCATAAAATACAGAGAGAAAAAGAGAGAAATAATTAAAAGGAGGGATATATTTCTCTTAATGTGTTAGGAGATAAGACTTTGGGATGCAAACTCTTCTTAGCTGGGGAAAATTACAAATTTTATTTTGTGTTGGTTATTCAAATTCAATCATAGTCAAAAATCCACTACACTAAACAGATGAAAAAGGGTGCATTGATTAGAGTAAGGATGGATCAAATAAATATCCTAACTAATAAAAGCATAATATTAAAATTAACTGTTTCTTCGGGACGCCTAAGCCACGCCCACCAGCCAATCAGAGCGACTGTATGCAAATTAACCCAGCTAACATGGAGGCCGGCACTCAGGGACCTGAGTAAACAGGCAGTGTCCGTTGCAGCAGGAGTGGAACTGTTTGCGGGCCGCCTGGGCCTCTATCTGCTCCAGGGAACATCATATTTGCAACAAATGTCTCAATCCTAGGAGCTGAAGCAAACAGCAGGCCAAGCCTGACTTCTAATTAAACATTGTTTCATTATAGAAGCCAGAGCTGAAGCAGAGGAGGTTTCGTTACTAGGCCCCGGCTTAAAGGAAGAGTGTATCAATTATAGAAGATAAACAAACCCCAGAAACCTGCTTCCAGCCAGCCTTGCTGGGACATTGGGTCAATGGGAGCTGTGGGCAGCCTGAAAGCCTAAAAATAGCCATCAGCCCCTCACCCATGCTGGCCACACCCCAGTGGGGTGAGGGACGTTACTGGGGGGCTTGGCCAGCCTGCAAACAGCCATCAGTCCCTCACCCAGACTGGCCAGGTACCCCAGTAGGGACCCAAAACCTGAAGGGACTGTGGGCAGCCTGAAAACGACCCTCAGCCCATCACCCAGGCTGGCCACAACCCAATGGAGTGAGGATCCACACTGGGCGTCTTGGACAGCCTGCAAACAGCCATCAGCCCCTCACCCAGGCTGACCAGGCACACCAGCAGGTGGACATCCCCAGAGGGGTCCCAGACTGCAAGAGGGCACAGGTCAGGCTGATGGGCCTCCCAAGTGCACAAATTTTTGTGCACCGGGCCCATAGTGTATCTATAAGAGGCAAAAAATCTGCTATCATGTGCAAATAAGACAGAATAAAAATCTAGTGGGGAAGGCAGAGAAATAGTATGGCAATTGCAGTTAGAGTTGCTAAAAATTTTGATGAAGAAAGTAGAGGTGCTAGGGGAGCATGAATGAGGGGAATGAGATGAAGCTGAGGATACATAGGTCAAGAGATACTTTTCATCAGACCTTAATTATATCTAAACTGTTACCTGAAAAAACTCCATACAAAGAAGCCAAGGGGGGAAGGATTTTCCAGGCAGAGAAAATGGGGGATATAATATTTGAGAGAATAGGAACAGTGTTAGCATGGTGTTTCCAGGGACAGGCAAGAGGTTGACTATTACTGGAGTTCAAAATGAAAGCAGAAAGTGAAAGACAGGCAGAATCAATAAGGTAAATTCATGGTGACAGCATAAAATGGAAAGAGTTTAGATTTTATCTGGAGGAAACAGGGAAGTCACTGAGGAATTTTTAAGCAGGAAGGTCTGTGACCTTAACATATTTGCACTTTAAAGGACTATTTCAATGAAAGGAGTGGATTAGCAGAAAGCTAGATGGTAAATGAATACATAGTAATTCAGAAAAATTACATAGTAATTTCAGAGAAA
Source organism: Murina feae (assembly GCA_004026665.1). NCBI lineage: Eukaryota > Metazoa > Chordata > Mammalia > Chiroptera > Vespertilionidae > Murina > Murina feae. The sequence continues at coordinate 5,724 of PVJC01045984.1, forward strand.
ATGATGACCTGATATATAAATCATAGCATAGTTTATTAAATCATATATATGCATTATATATGTGTGTGTGTGTGTGTGTGTGTGTAATCATATTAATATTATATACTAGGAGCACGGTGCACGAAATTCATGCCCGGGGGACGGTCCCTCAGCCCGAACTGCACCCTCTCCAATATGGAGTTCTTGGGGACTCTCACAATCCAGGACCTCTGGTTCTTAACTGCTAACCTACCTGCCTGCCCTAACCATTCTACCTGCCTGCCTGCCTGATTCCCCTAATGCCCTCCCCTGCCGGCCTGGTCACCCCTATTAGCTTTCTTTTTTAATCTTACCCCCTTCACGCACAATTGAATTTGACTTCCTTATTGGCTTCTTCCTCTCACACAATTTTTCTTCCTTATGTAACACTTTTCCTACTGACTCATCATTTATAAACTTTTCTTTCCTCCTTATTTCCTACTTCTGTTCCATCATTATTCTTCCCATTTTTCTACTACCCTCCTTCCCTTCCCACATTCCTTCTTTCCTTTATCTTTACCCCTGCCCACCCTCCCTTTTCCTTCCTTCCCACCTTAATTTTTTCTTCACTTTCTCCCTCTGACCTGCTTTGCTCCCTCCCCCATTCCTTCCTTCTTCCCATTCTCCTTTTAAGCTCTACCAACTCCCCCTTTATAACTTTTCTTCCCTCCCTCTTTTTCTCTCATCCTACCTTTGCCATACATTCTTCTCTACTTACTGCCACTGTTTTAATACCTATCTACCTGCCTAACTATCCAATATCATTTATCTTTTTTTCTTTTCTGACTTCTACTTTTAAAATCTGTCCCCAGTACACAACTATACTCGGTCTTCATTATAGGCCCTACAGTTCACTCATACATCCTCTTTTTTTAACACTGCTGTCCACTGACTCTTTTATAAAGTTCTTCCCTCCATCCTATTCCACCCCTCCCCCACCTGGTTACTTCCCCCAAAACTCTCCCTGGCTGATGCTCCCTCCACCTGCCCCCTGCCCAACTCTCTGTCTCCTGGCTCCTGGGGGTTCACCTCAGCTCTGAAGGGAGACAGGGGCCTCTCACAGAAGACCCCTGCTAAGCCTCTGCCCATGTGTGCCCCTGCGATCGATCTATTTCCAGGCCCCAGCCACAGAAGGCTCCCGGCCCTGTGGCTGTGGCTGCCACCTGAAACTGACTACTGGGGCATGCACACACGGAGGCTAAGCCTCTGGGTGTGTGTGCCCCCATGATTAGTCTATTGCCAGGCCCCAGCCTCGGGGGCCTGCTGGCTCCTCCCGCCCTGCTCCTCCCGCCCATCTGCCCTGCTGGACCCTGGTGTGAGGTGGGTCTCCGCCTTCTTGGTTGGTCTAATTTGTATACAGCCGCTCTGATTGGCTGGTGGGTGTGGCTTAGGCATCAATTTTAATATTTCACGTTTATTAGATTAGTTAAAGAGGTAATATAAAAATTGCCCAGGATGCCATAACATCATGACCGCTCAGGAGGAGGCTGTATGTACAGGTGGGCGGGAGGGGACTGCATAAAAGGAGAGGCAAGCCACAAATGCTGAGGTGGTAAGACAGGGGGGCCTGCCAGTGCCATCACGGCAGGCTGAGCAGGCCTGGAGCAGAGACCCGGGCACCTACACACACCACTGTGCGCCAGCAGTCCCGCCTCTGCACATGAGGTGTAGAGGAAACAGCTTTTCTGACCACTTATTGGCTAACCTCCCTGTATGCCAGTCACAGTCTTCTTGGTAACTTGGGTAATAACAATCCAAGAAGGTAATCTCAAGTTTTCTGCCTCACTCCTGGAGGGAAAAATGAAGGTCCACTTTTGGAGGGCCTAAGAAATGTCATATCCTGCACTAGCCAGTTTGACTCAGTGGATAGAGCTTACAGACTGCAGGGTCCAGGTTCTATTCTGATCAAGGCATGTACCTAGGTTTCAGGCTCCTCCCTGGCCAGGGCCCAGGTCAGGGCTCATGCAAGAGGCAACCAATAGAAGTGTCCCTCTCACATTGATGTTTCTCTCTGTTTATCCCTCTCTCCTCCATGCTCTCTAGAAATCAATGGAAAAATACCCTCAGGTGAGGATAAAAAAGAAAGAAAAATGTCATATCATATGAAATACACATCTTGAAAATGCCTAAAGTTGTCATTTTTTTGTGGTGAAGGGACTGGAGTCCATGTTGATGAAAACACCTTAAGTGGCTGTGGTAGCCAGCAGTGGCAGCAGCAGTGGGGTGATGGGGAAGGCAGCTTCCTCTGATCAGTCTGGTAACCTCCCACAGAGCAAGGCCAAACTGTGCTCCCTATGGGGAGCAGACCTAAGCTGTCAGTAAGACATCCCCTGAGGGCTCCCACACTGTGAGAGGGGGCAGGATGGGCTGAGGATCTCCCCTCAGCCCCCACCCCCAGTGCACGAATTTCATGCATGGGGCCTCTAGTGTGTGTGTGTGTGTATGTGTGTGTATAATGATTTTTCCTTGTTGATTCCTGCTTATATAAAAATAGTCCAAAATACTTGATGAGACTTTTGGAAGTTATTGGAATGTCTGAGTCAGAATACGAGGGCAGACATTTCTTATTAGACTGATAGCATTGAAGGACTCTAGCATTGAACTGTCAACCATGTTTTTAAAATTTGTGAGCTCCTTTTTCTTATTAGTTTAGGAGTTGGGCACAGAGCTCTCATTTAGTTAGACATGCAGTTCAAGACAATGTAGTTGGACAGGCACACAGGTCTTTGATGTATATGAACATATCGACTGATTTTCATCCATCTAAATTAATTAGACCTTTTGATACCAAGAATCAAAGACTAATTATCCAAGTAATGTTAATAACTTAGCCCTGAGTGACAAAGGCATTATTCTGTTGAATCCAAAGGTTACATTTGATTATAGAAATCTTCACAGAGAAATTTCTTTTTAAAGTATTCACTAAACCTCATAAGAGGCAAAGGGATAAAGCAGTTTAAAGTATTCATCCTCAAAATCTTAAAACACATCCAATCAGAAAGTAAAGCTATATTGCTGAAAAATAAACTCTGAGAGCAAAGACTATGTCCATTTTGGTCATTACTACATGCTGTTAGTTTTAGCATCTAATATTGCCTGGAACATACTAGCTATTCAAAAATATTTCTTGGATAGATGTTTCAACCATCTCAGTTTGATTGAAAAGATTTTCATGAAAATATTTGACTGAAAATTTCTAAAACTTATTGTAAGTATGATTGCTATTTGAAAATAGTTTTTCTCTACCCATCAGAGATGATTTATGTCACATCGGCCTTTGAGACATTTACTTATTTGATCAATTTATGGAAATTATTTAATAAATAATTACTATCTATCTCTTGCATTTCAGATACTATATCAAGTTTGTTACAAAAACCATATTTCTAACATTTTGGTGAGCAAAGTTTAATGTTAAATGAGTATATACCTTAAAGCAAATCAGTATCTTAATGAGGATACTATTTTGACAAAATATGCTATGTTGAAACTGCAAAACCTTTAGTTCTGGACAAATGGGAACTCTGCCCCAGCCACCAGTATATATAGAAAGGAGCCACACAAATATATTCACTGCAGATGGGAACTTTCATACCAGAAGAAGCCCTGGATAAAAGGATGAACCAAGTGTTATTGGAGGACAGATATGAAGGAAAAGAACTGATTAAAAGACCATAGAATATTTCCAGAGGAGATGCTTGAAGTGAAAGAACTTGACATTAAAAGCATTGTTGCTATTTTTATCTACTCTAATTTCAAAAGTTATGATGATTAATTATGCTACTACCTTCACAATGCTTTTTATGAACAAAATTATAAATGCAAGAAACATATAAATCTAAAGAAAGTTTGCTTTGTCTTTATAATATGATTCAAAGAAGTAGGGGGTTTATAAAATTAAAATTTTGATAAAACATGACTAAGATAAAAAGAGCTTATTGAAAGGAGGGTATAAGTGAAAATGTAGCCATTTTAGATATGGATTATTGAAAACAGTTAAGTATTTATAGACACACAAAGCAATACACAACATGAGATTTTTTTTGGAAGCATTAAAAACAGTAAATTTCAAAATACATTTTAAAGAAAACCAATTTGATGGTGTATAAGGTAACCTTTCAATAGCATTTATAATACAGAAATAAAGAGTAATACAATGGCAAAATGGAGAAAAGCCAAACTGGTGAGGGCTTGAAACAATTATTAAGAGAAGTGCTGCCCTAACCGGTTTGGCTCAGTGGATAGAGCTTCAGCCTGCAGACTCAAGGGTCCCAGGTTTGATTCCGGTCAAGGGCATGTACCATGGTTGCAGGCACATCCCCAGTGGGGAGTGTGCAGGAGGCAGCTGATCGATGTTTCTCTCTCACTGATGTTTCTAACTGTCTATCCCTCTTCCTTCCTCTCTGTAAAAAATCAACAAAATATATTTTTAAAAAAAGAGAAGTGCTAAGAGAGCAGAGATAAGAACATAATGCCAAATAGAAGAACTTTGGGATGATTTCACAAAGATTATTTAAGATGAGCATAATAGATAAATAGATGACTGACAGATAAATATGGTAAGGCTATATCCTCTTTGGCCTTACCATAATGGTCAAGAGCTTACTTTTAACCACCCAAGAGCTTTCTACTCACCAAAATTTATCTTTCCAATCATATGTCAAATAAGACAAAAAAATTGGTGTCTTTCAGGAGCAGCTTTCAAACCATGATAAATGACCATTGGTATAATAATATCCTTATTCCTTTATTCCTCTGGCAGATCAACGTTGAAGTTCAAGTTCCACACTGACTCTGAGTTTCTAATAGATTAAGCTCCAGTCACCCCACAGGGCTAACATAATTTAGGGTACTCTTTATTGCCCCTTTTTTTTTCCCTGTTTCCTCCACTCCTATATTGGTGGTTTCTGGGATTACTACATTACCAAGCTACTTGCATTTGAATCTGATTCAGGATCTGCTTCTGGGAATAGTTATCAATAGTTTGCAGAGGGCCCTGGGAGTCTCCAGGTCATCTAGTAAATTCAGAGGGGCTAACTCAGCCAAGAGAGGAGTTGTTGGGGATTCTCAACCTTTGAGAATGCTACCAAGATTGATGGGCTCTCCTCGTCTTCTACCTGCCAAGTAACACATTAATGACCCTGTTGACACATAATGCAAAATCTCTGAAAACAGTGGTGATGATGTTGAATTGATAACAGGAAATTCAGCATAATTTCAACCTAAATGTTATCTCACCGTCTCTCTGTACAGATGCTCCCTACTTGCCACTATTTTCTGTTCATAGCAATACTGAGAGAATGAGATTTTTTTTTACCCCTTCTCTTTCTTTGTCAATAGAAATCCTATCCAATCTCCAAAGTGCAGCTTGGGTCATCCCCTTGCTGTGATGTTGGGTGGCTAGCAGAGACTTGGATTAAGATCAGGTGCTTCTGTTGAGAATTAACAGAAGAAAGTGCTAAATTTAAGGAAAAAAACATATATATATATATATATATATATATGCCTAAGTGAGCATTATGATGGAACAACCAGAATGATGAGAACTACAGGTCGCTATGACATGCATTGAGCAGGCAGGCAGGCAAGCAAGTAGGGGTGAGCAGGCAAGTAGCTAAGTGGTCTCTGATTGCAAGAGAGTGCAGGCTGGGCTGAGGGACCCTCCCCACCCCCGTGCACGAATTGTGTGCACCAGGCCTCTAATTAATGATATAAAGAATAAAAAGTGGTAAAAATTAGGAAGCTTATTCACATTCATATGCCTAACTACTGAGTTCCCAAATTATTTTGGAAAACTTCCATTAAGGAATTAACTTTTCTGACAAGATTGCTAGTACTTTGCATTTCCAGTTTGCTTTTCTGATCCCTTGGGAGAGTTACCATTTCCAAACTGTTACCTATAGACTTCATCAGTAAAATGGGAGCAAGTAGTGCAACAACCAAAACAAAAATGAGGATATATTTTTGTGTTGCTGAATTTGATAACTCTATAGATTAGAGTGTCCTGTTTGTGCTATCTAATCAGATCTTTAAAAATAAAGTCCTAACACGGGGTAGAGAAGGAAATGCAATAATCTCAAAGGTATGATGATCACTTGAAGATAAGTGAGACTGAAGCATGGCCTCTATCTTATCATCTGCCCCCCTAAGGTGATTTTTTTTCAAAGTCTTAATCCATACAGTTTTTTTACTGATTCTTCTGTTTAGAACACATTGTATTTTGTTCCCTTCTGCCTTATGAATGAGTCTGGACATTGCAGATTATAAAAACAAAAGTTTTTTCCTTTATAATACACATAAACTGGTTATGGGGCAATTAAACCTGGGTTGTAGGGACTAGAAGTAATATATAAATAAACACAGTTGGGTTGTTCTAATTACAGCAGGAGAAAAATGCCAGATGTGAGATCAACCAAGAGTTATCACATTAGTGACAGCTCCAGGTAACAGGGAATTGAATTGTTTGAATGGAGTAATAACTAAGTTTCATTTAATACTCAATGCAGACAAGACAAAATTGGACTATTATAATTAGACTAGAGGCCCAGTGCATGAAATTTGTGTATGGGGGTATGTCCCTCAGTCCAGCCTGCACCCTCTTCAATCATGTACCTCTAAAGGGATGTCCACTGGGATCGGGCCTAAAAGGGCCAACTGTCCAGTGGGATCGGGCCTAAAAGGGCAGTTGGACATCCCTCTCACAATCTAGGACTGCTGTCTACCAACCGCTCGCCTGCCTGCCAGCCTGATCACCCTCTGACCACTTCCCTGTTGGCCTGATTGCCCCTAAATGCCCTACCCTGCAGGCCTTGTCCCCCCCCCCTCCGGCCCCCAACTTCCCTCTCCTGTAGGCCTGGTCACCCCTAACTGCCTTCCCCTACTGGCCATCTTGTGGTGGCCATCTTGTGTCCACAGGCAGGCGACTATCAATGGAATGACAGTCAATTTGCATATTACTCTTTTATTAGGTAGGATTTGTTAGTGTTCATTTCTGGAGAATTTCTAAACATTCCCAAGTTTGACAGAATGATAAAGAAAATATCTGTTGAGAAAATAATTCTTAGAATACAGTTCGGAATAATCACTGATGTCCTTGATTAGAAATAGATACTAGAGTTAATGCATAAAGACCTTTTAGAAGGAGAGAGAGGCAAGGCAGTAACAAAGCTGAATGATTCTTCCAGTCATACTGGATTTTTAGAATTGAGAACACTTTGAGAAACTAAACATAGTTTTAAAAAAGTAGCCTAGATTCTGTATTTCTTTAATTTTGAAGTTATTTAAGTGGACAGTATCTGATCTGACAGTCTTCTCTGTATTTCAACAAGCTCTTTGGATTGCTTTAGTACACTTGAGTTTTATTTTTATAAACCAGAAATTTAATAACATAGGAAAGAGATCTTCTCTCATAAATTATTGTCTTTTTAAGAGACAACATAATCGCCTTTGCAAAAATATACTCCCTTACGTACATCAGATTACTTGAAACATCCCAAACATGCGTGGTATTTCTTATATTTCTACATGCTTGGAATAGCTTAATCCTCATCAGAGAATAAAAAACCATGATGAAGTGCTCCAAAGTCAGACTCTTAAATCCTAGTTCCATTATTTCCTCATTAGGTATTTAGCAAGTTGCCTAACTTTCTAAATATTAATGTGCCCATCTATAAAGTTGCCATATTACTAATAGATACTTATAGAGCTGTTGAAAGATTAAATGAAAAAATCCA
>PVJC01045985.1:0-13484 GCA_004026665.1 Murina feae
TGATTAAACTTTTAGAAACCCGTTTGTCTGTAGAGTCAGCCAAAGGTACTTCTTGAAAAATTACGATCACAGCAAGTTTTGGAAGCAACCTGCCCCACGTCAACCCAAAGTAAGGAAAAACAAACAAAATTCTTAAGACACTTCTGTCTAATACCCTCATTTTTAAGATAAGGATACTAAGGCCCACAGAAAAATCGATACGGGAAGCTTTGTTTGTTATATATCATTCACCCCAACTGCAATAGGATTAGTCAGAGAAAAATGTTGAAAGAAAACTTTTCCAGTTATTCTTATTGATTTCTTCCTTATGAAAACAAGACAATTCTTCTGCCAAACTGTTAATGTTGCGTAAAAAATTTTCTGGAGACCTTCCAATGTTCAAACTCCTAATGACGATCAGGTCGTATTGTAACTATTGAAATGATTTCTTTACTACGCTTTGCTGTGTGTATGTGTGGGACCTGGAAATATTTCCCACCTTAGAACTTGGAATTTTTTGAATGGGGACACTGCCTAAAAGGGAAAAACAAATATTTTTTAACATTTGATAAAAACTCACTGAAAAAAACACCATTTTAGATCCGTTGAGAACAATCTGAAATGAATTATTTTACTTTAAAAAAGTTAGCCATGTCTTCTGTACCACTAAGCATTTTTCAGTCTCTTTTTTTTTGTGAATGGACAGATTTATAGAGTAACAACCCATGAGAAGATCTCTTTGGGTTTAAATTTACCAAAAAAAAAAAGTCTATGGGAATCAGGGTATTTAAACATAAATTCTGTATATGTGTATGTGTGTGTGTATGGTGCATGTGTGTGAGTGTGTGTGTGAGTGTGAGTGTGGCTATGGTAGCTTTTCTGCCATTGGTGCTCATTGGTTAATGAATTACAACTGCAGGGACACTGAGGAATGGGGTGGGGAGTTCTGATGATGAAACTTTTTTGTAAATATGTAATTATAGATAATATAAATTCACTGTAGAAAATTGGGGGAAGAATGAAAAAGAAAATCAGCTGGGATGCTAATAACCAGAGCTCTCCAACATTAACATTTCAAGTAATAGTGCAGCCTTCCAACAATTAATGCTCATGCGCTGCTTTTTCAGTCCTTACAAAATGTCCTTGGCTTACGGTACTGGGCTGTTCAGACCCCGGGTAGCGGGGGAACACTTGAATGCTTTTGGGAGCAAGGCAGGTAACAAAGGGTGTTGAAAAGGCTGGTTGGAGGTTTTGCCAAGTTAGACTATGAAAACCTCCTCAGAAGTGGGCATATTTAGGAATGTGTAACATTTCATGCGTATTGTGAGCCACCGCAGTGTCCACAGTAAAGGTATGTCTCAAGTGGGAGGGGAGAGGTACGGTGAGGAGAGGCCACATCTTGATATTTTCAACATGTCACCACAGATAGGCTGGGGTTTTATTAGAAGAGGGACCTACTAAAGAATGGCTAAAACATTTCACATACCAGACAACACCAGTTTTGATGCCATAATGCCTTTTATGACTTGAGTGCAACTGAAGGCTTCCAATCATTTCATCCAGCTCAGAATAGCAACTTAGACCTAAAGAGCTACCTCTTGAGGAAAAATATAAGCCAATATATAAAATAGCCCTAACCGGTTTGGCTCAGGGGACAGAGCGTCGGCCTGCGGACTGAAGGGCCCCGGGTTCGATTCCGGTCAAGGGCATGTACCTTGGTTGCGGGCACATCCCCAGTAGGGAGTGTGCAGGAGGCAGCTGATCGATGTTTCTCTCCCATCGATGTTTCTAACACTCTCCATCTTTCTCCCTTCCTCTCTGTAAGAAATCAATAAAATGTATTTTAAAAAATAAAAATAACCGGTTTGGCTCAGTGGATAGAGCATTGGCCTTCGGGCCAAGGGGTCCCATGTACGATTCCGGTCAAGGGCACGTACCTTAGGTGCAGGCTCCTCCCGGGCCCGGGCCTGGCCTGGGCTTGTGCAGGAGGCAACCAATCAATGTGTTTCTCTCACATCGATGTGTCTCTCTGTCTTTCCCTCTCTTCCACTCTCCCTAAAAGTCAATGGGAAAATATCCTTGGGTGAGGATTAACCCAAAGTAAAATAATAAAATAAAAGAAAATAGAAATAAAAGTTTACTGTTTCGGATGTTCTGCTGACATTTTAACTCTGAAACACTATCATTTAGGGGTGAGGAGGGTGATGATGGTACTTAATCTTGTAGGTTATCTCAAGGATGTAGGCACATGACAAACTAAATCAATCATTCCATGTGCAACTGGCAACAGTGAAAGGAGTGTCCACTGTCTAGGAACCCACTGTACTGCTGCTAGAAAAGCAATGGTTTGCTCCAGAAATATCATTCAAGTATCTGTCTATCGATAGGTAAAGCTGTCAATTTGAACATACTTGTAGCAGGTGCACACACAGCAACTTACATGGACATACTTTACCAAGTCAATGAACTCAATGAGATAAGTGAAAATAACAGAAGCTCCAGGACAAATACCAGCGTAGCCCCTTACGGCTATGCAGTCCTGATGCTTCCCCTGCACCTGACTTCATTGCCCTGTACCATATGGCAGTGGGCATCATCCACCGTGCATGATGGCTGCTGACATGTTACACGTACAGCACACACAGTAGATTCTCAATAAATGGACATGTGCCCAGCCGGCTTGGCTCAGTGGTTGAGCATGACCAATGAACCAGGAGGTCACAGTTCAATTCCCAGTCAGGGCACATGCCCGAGTTGCGGGCTCAATCCCCAGTGTGGGGTGTGCAGAAGGCAGCGTGTCAATGATTCTCTCTCAACACTGATGTTTCTATCTCTCCTCCCTTCCTCTCTGAAATCAATAAAAATATATTTAAAAGATAAAAAATAAACGGACATGTTATGTGGTTAAATCACCATTGGAGAAAAGTAACGTTGGATTGTAACAAAAATACTGGAATATTGGTTCTGAAAGCTAAAAAACAAATTTGACACCTAGTTCATTTCTAAAATGTTTGTTATTAGGGCAGCAAAAAAAAAACAGAATTTCAAAGGGGGTTGGAATTAACCACATATTTATGATGGCTACATTTTATTTTGTGTAAGTGGCCTCAATATAGTTGATCTCACCCAAGAAAAAGTTGGTAATAAACAAGCTCCAAATTTCCCTGCAATTGTGAAATTCCATTATGTTCCAAAGGCAGGTGATTTGCCCAAAGTTACAAATGATGCTGGACACCAGTGAGTTTTGAGTTTACCATCATATCTAGCATCCTGAGAAAGCTTTAGAAATATGATAAAATTGTATTTTTTATCAACCATATTTGTGATTCATTACAGAGTAATTAAAAGCAAGATGGTAGGTAATACAATACAATAAAATGGAAATATGAACATGGTACATCACTTTTAGGTAATGTACCTTAAAAAAAGCTAACTGTAAAACATAATGATCAAACTTTTGTAAAAAGGTATGTATGGAAAGAAATTTTTGAAGATACCTATTAGATTATTAAACTTCAGTTCATTCTAAAGGGGGCTAGATGATTTCTCTTTTTCATTTGTTAGCCTATGTATATTTTTAAACTAAAAACTATGAAGTAGTATTAACTCTACAATAATAATAATAATTTAAAAATGAAAGTAAATTCAAAGATTACCACTAGAGATCACTGTAATTAGAGTAAAAATGATGAGTGGGCTGAGTCTGTATAAACCAGAGGTTATAATCAGGAGACCCACGGACAAGATTAAATTAGCTCTTTATTGACAGGGTTTTAGTTTCTCTTGAAATATCCAAAATCCTGAGAGCACTGGGCTGGGACTATCAGTTCCCCCAGCACAGACTCTGCCCACTTCAGACAAACTCTTCATTTTCTCATTTGCCAAAATCTAAGCATTCTTTTCCACCTGTAGTCTAACCAGTGCAGCATTATAAGCCAGAAAAATTCTGTAGGGGCTGAAAATGCAGCACTTAAAAGTTAGCTGACCCAAATTTTCTTTCCATTTTAAAAGGGGTGTGTGTTTGTACGTATGTGCGCATACTCCCGTTTGTGTGTGTGCATGCACACGCGCACACACACACACACACACACACACACACTGCTACACTGAAAAATATATTACTTGAAATGTAATAGATATGTCTGGCTAGAATTGTGTGACTTCGTTTTCATGCTTTTAATTTGTATTTTTCAGATTTTCTAGAATAAACGTATGTAATTTATAAGTAGAAAAAGTTTAGGAAAACTAAACTTTTTGGGCTAATACCCTGTTCCTTAAGTCTCTATTGCCGCAATTCATTAACCAATAGAAACCTGTGAGAGAAAGGTAGTAATTGCTACAGGCAGACAGATAAACGCATATACCCAACACAGATTTATGTCTACACAATTTGTTTAAGCATCCTGATTCCCATGGACTTTGTCACATAAGTTAAAACTCAGAGTTCACCTCATGCATTTTTCTGTGTAAATACATCCATTCACAAAAAAGCAGACAAAATTTTTTATTAGTAGAGAAGACATGACTACTTATTTTTTATTAAAAATAACAATCAGCCTTGCTGGTATGGTTCAGTTGTTGAGGGTCGACCTATGAACCAGGAGGTCACGATTCGATTCACCATCAGGGCATATACCCAGGTTGCAGGCTCAATCCCCAGTGCGGGGTGTTGCAGGAGGCAGCCGTGTGATTCTCTCTCATCATCGATGTTTCTATCTCTCTCCCTCTTCTTTCCTCTCTGAAATCAATGCAAATATATTTTTGAAACAAAAACAACAGCAATTAGTGACAATGTAACAATTCATTTCAGATGATTCCAGACAGAGCTTAAATGGTATAGAGTGGACCTTCATCAATCATGAAAAACATTGGTTTTCCCCTTATTTGTAGACTGTGTATCTGTTCAAGTAAATTTCAGGTTATGAGGAGTAAAGGAACTGTCAGGTTCTCACACAAACACAAAACAAGCCATAGAAGTCATTTATATTCTGGCTTTAGCACCGCCATTCTTTTTTTTTTTTTTAATATATTTTATTGATTTTTTACAGAGAGGAAGGGAGAGGGATCTAGAGTTAGAAACATCAATGAGAGAGTAACATTGACCATCTGCCTCCTGCACACCCCCACTGGGGATGTGCCCGCAACCAAGGTACATGCCCTTGACCGGAATCGAACCTGGGACCCTTCAGTCTGCAGGCCAACGCTCTATCTACTGAGCCAAACCAGTTAGGGCACCATACAAGTCATTTAAATGTTCACACTGATGATGTGACTTAGAAGTTATAAGCACTGGAAGGACTGCAGAAAATCCCTTTGCACAACATTTGTGGTTTGGCAAAAGGATGTCTTGGTTTTGCAAGGAAGGAATCAATAAGAGCAATTCCAAACAGTTATCTTCCTTGGCCGGGGCGGGGAATTACCATACATTGCACTTACTTTTGCTATCTTTTTAGGCTCAAAGAAAACTAGAAGAAACTTTGCCCCCCCCCCCCCCCCGCCCCGTCGGGTATATTGAATTTCCAGGAATCTGTGAAATTCGAAAATTTATTTTCAAGGAACTTCTGAAAAACTGAAAGGTGGGGTAGAAAGGTGTAATATTCACCCTTTAAACAATCTAGTGATGTGTTAAAGACGACAAATGACGTGCACATACAATCCACTACAAGAAACATGGCCATGTCCTTACCTAAAGACTGGTACAGCTCTGTCATTTTGGGATGGTCCCAGCATGTTGTTTGGGTCTCGTGGCTAAAACGAAATGCAAAGAAAGACTTTAGAATTTATGATGGGTAATAGAGAAAAGGAAGGGGGAGAAGGCCTAGTTTGCTTTTGAATCATGAAGAATCTGTACTTCAAAGGACTTTCGTGGTTTGGAGAATGTTTATCTTCCAAGCAGAGAAGCCCCTACCCTTGCTTTCAAAGGTAAAAGCAGCCCGGCCAGCACGGCTCAATGGTTTGAGTTTCAACCTATGAACCAAGAGGACGCGGTTCGATTCCCAGTCAGGTCGCATGCCTGGGTTGTGGGCTCGATCCCCAGTAGGGGGCGTTGCACTTCTGTTATGATAAAAAAAAAAAAAAAGGACCTTGTTATATAACCGATACCCGAAAATCAGGATTTCTTCACCTGTCCAATGGGGAATATTCAGAAAGGGAACATTCAACTTTGTCAAAGAGAGGTACTGGACATTATTTAATAAATAAACCGCCTCACTTCTCATTTGCTCTAACTGTCCCTGACGTTTTTCTATTACTCTTTCTTCTCCATGTCCAGGTCACCCATCCACAACTGTATTTCATTTCAGCTTAACGTACATGCATTGCCTGACTAATACATCATACCTTCTCTCTTCCCATTACTTTTAGAATGTCTTTTTAAATTGGCATGCTATACACCACTACACATTTTCCTATATTTACTTGGGACTGAATGAAGCATTCACAGCTCTCTTCCATTTCTTAAAGTTTAGCTAAGTGTGGTTGCTGGCTATCAGCTCCTGCCACAAAAAAAAAAAGAACAAAACACCCTTGTTCCTCCTTCAATTACATGAATAAATCCCGGAGAGATAACTACATATACTTTTCCTTACTTTGGCCCATCTACATAAATCACCAAAGCATCATATTTCTAGTTTTCAGGGATTACATGACTGGCTTTGATACAGTAAAATGCAGCCTTGAATGATATTTCAGGGCTCATACTCAGAGCCTATTCATAATCTTTGGGGAAGGGTGGGGTAGAGAGAAGAGAGACAGCTTAAATGTGGACATTTCAAGGGGAGGCAACAATGTCAAGCGACCTCAGCATAGGTTTTAAGGCTTAGCATTGGATTCTGGCTCTGTGCCCTACTAGCTGGGAAATTTGAGGCAAGCTTGCTCACCTGGATTAGTTGATATAAATAAGTGTCTGGCACCTTCTAGTGTTCAATACGTGGTCATGTTGCTATTATGTGCCCGCCAAATCAGTGCCCACTAAAAGCAAGCCTTTTATCAGGTGATTATAACATAGGTAAGTCAGCCAAGCCTAAGACGCGTTGTAGAGAGCAAAACCAATGCGCAATGTGATTTACCTCTGTCTTTCAGAAATAAGCAAAACGGAGAAATGTGTCTTGTGGTTTGATAAATACAATACAATCGTGTCATAAAACATGTGGATTATCCCTCAAACTGTCCAACTTCCAACACCATCCCTCTAATGTTTCCCATTCAGTGACGGAACAGAGAAGGCCATGGAAAGAAATTTACAAGATAACATGCACTGGGTAAGAGCTGTCTCAGTCTTTCCCAAACAGATTCATTTCTCTTTTACTTTTCCGCAGAGACAATTCATATTGGAGGAGTATAACCAGGGTCTTCTCAGTCGAGGTAATGTACCAGAATGGCATCCGAGTCTTAAAAGAGAAAGAAGAGCAGAAGTTGTAGTCCATGCTTTAGGGGGTTTAAGAAGCCACCAGGACCAAGCTAGTTCAGGATGTGGACAAGGGGTGGCGGGACTGGTACTTGATATTCACAGCACAGGGAGACTGCAGCTTGCAGCTTCATGGAAAAAGTATTGCTTGTTCTTGGGTATCTTTTTTTTTTTTTTAGCTTGGAACGTGATTGTTTACCAATTCCACACACAAATGTCCAGCAAGGGGAGGTTACTTGCTACTGAGACCACCCTGCATTTCCAGAGGCCATGCATATGTGAGCACCAGGGAGGAGGAACAGAGAAGTGGGAAAAAGCATGCGTGTTCACATGTCCAGGCCCTTATGACACACACTGAGTACTAACAGTGTCCCATGTTCACGACATGTGGGAGGACTGTAGCATCTTCAGTGGATGGGCAGGAAAATGTCTGTCCGATCTGATAAACATAACGAGATGGAGGGAACTACTCTGGAAAGAGACACCATCTGAAATGGACTTCAAGTGGGAGGGACGTAAGCAAGAAATGCCTTGTGCCAAATGCATTTCCAACAGAAAAGGGAGACTTGCGTACAAGTGACAAGAGAATCCCACATAGAGTGAATGAGAGCTTCAAGCAGCTCCCTCCCTCCAAAAAAATCCCTCACGACTATGGATATACTTACATTTTTAGCTTTATTTAAGGAATTTGTTCTAGTGGTTGAAATTATTTTAAAAATTGTATAAATTATTTTTTAACCCAACAGTCCTTCACTAAACTGAAATTTCCTTTACTGGAAGATGGAAGAAGTTTTAAGGCCTGACTTCTATCCCCGTTACCAAGTACTATTCCTTCTAGGTACTCATTTTCCCAAGTACCTGCGATTCCGGGGGACTTGAATAATATAGATAAATGACCTTAAACAAATCCAAAAGCCAATCTTTTTTTTTTTTTACCTTCTTCCTCTCCAACACACAAACCTTTTGTTTTTCAGCAATACAAAGTAATGAGAAAAACAGATTTATATTTCACCTTTGCAGCCTTAGTTTGACTTCAATTGCAAACCAGTACCAAGCAAAAGAAGCGAGCACGGTGGAAGAAAAATGAAGGGTGTGACTAAGCCTCAAAACTAGAAAAAAAAACAAAACCCATCTTTCAATCACTGAATGCTAAAAGCAATTGGTAACATAGCTGAAATGACCAGATTTGGGGGGAGCTATATGGTGAACAAAATATGCACTTCACTGGATGCGGCTATTTTCAGTCTGTGGTGAATTCTAAGCCCTAGTGAGATACTATTTAACCCTCCACCCCCCCAAGCAGATAGGAAAGATGCATATGAACAGGAGGAATTGATAAATACAGATCTGCGCAACTCCTAGCCATACTGTACCTTACAGGACAAAGCAATTGTTTGTGACCAATATAGATTTTACAGCTCTATTGATTACTCTGTGGCTCTCTTCACAAAGAGTAGCAAATTCTCAGTAACTCCATGAGAAGCAGCTCAGGTTTACCTGAAATATACAGAACCTATAGAAAGATACACGGAGCTGGGGAGGTGGCTGGTGGAAGGGTGGGTGGTACTATTTTTGGTAACTGTCTCTTTTCTGCGCTTCACTTTTCATATTGGAAATGCATCAGGCCCAACCAGAAAGAAAATTCTGAAACCTGTTCACACATTAGTGGGTACGTCTTTGTTCGGTCTTCCTGAGAACAGTGATGTTCAGCATAGATCGGAATTCTACGTGGACATTAGCGCAGAGACCGGCTGTGCAAATAATCCTTAAAACACTTTAAAGCTTTAAAAAAAAAATGTTACTGACTTTTGGCCCTGCTGGCTCCAAAGCCTGGCACCAGATATGCCTCTCTGAACAGACCTTCAAACTCTGACATCCCCTCTTATTTTAAGGTGTACAAACTACAGTAAGCTCTCTTTCCCCCTTTCCTTGAGGCTGTGATAGGAACCTGGTGCAAATTAAAAGACAAAATCACTGGATGTGACAAAAGACCCCGGCAACACCTACTTGTCAATAATAAGAAATTAAAGCATTACCCTACTGAGCCCTGGGCTGACCTAATTTCCTACCATACAATTTAAATTTTCTCTCACCTTCTTCAGTTTCAAGTAGTGTGCAAGGTTATTATAACCGCCTCAGAGCTGTTCCTGCTGTCAGTGCTGGAATAACCAGACTTATTGAAATTGCTTTTTTAGTTTCTTAAAAACAAACATTAAACACTTACAAAAAGTAACAAATTTCTATTGCTCTTGCCAGAAATGGCAGTTGCCTAATTAAAATAAGATTTCTTCTGCTACCACTGTTATTTGGTAGTAAAAATATTCCAAACAGTTGCCTTAAAAAAAAAAAAAAAAAAAAGCTTTCCATTACTTCCCAGGGAAGAAACTAATCGCTATGCAGCAATATAAAAAGGTAGCGTCCTTTCACGATTTGCAGAGGATTAGAGTTTGGCTTTATATATAATCTGGAGGCCATTGATTGATACACACACACACACACACACACACACACACGCACACACACATATATATAATTTCCCTTTAATCTGGGGATCTGACTCTTTCTAGAGGAACCTTGGCATTTCCATTTGAATGTTGAACTTGGCTTGCATTGCTGGAATACTGGCAGGGTGGGAATGGGAAAATATATGTAAAAGTTCGCTACTGTGGAAAGGAGGTTTAGAGAGGTGGGTGTCAATCAAAGCATCAAAAATCCTATTCTAGTCCCCATTTCTTCACCCCGGGAGATTGAGCATGTTACGCTGCTTGGCTCATGCCAGGGCAAAGATGATTGCAACGGTGACTGTTCCAGCTGTTACTTGTCCTTGGTTCTATTTGCTTTTTCAGGGCTTAATTCCCACCCACCCTCAACTTTGGCCAAAGCAATTTCACTTCAGGGTCGGGTCCAATCCACGATCAAACAATGATGACTGAAACCAATTCCATGGTGATCAAGGGTCAGAGACCTTTCATAAAATCATGTTTCATTTGATCTTCCAGCTTCTCCAAGAACAACTGTATCCTCCGAAGAGGGGATTTGGGACAAGGACATGTTTAAAAAAAATCTAAGCAAAAAGAGAAAGGGTGATGAGGGGTGACAAGGAGAGGTGGCAGGAATATAGAAGCAGAGGGACCACCGAAGAATGTAGATTTCACTAAACACTGGTTCGTCACTTAAATCTGATTGATGGTTTCAGGTTAAAGCATTTTACAATTAATACTATGCCTCCCTCCGGCAACTAAACCTCTTGGAATTAAGCGTCAAACTTAACTTCAAATGTAACTGAGATAAACACTGTCCTGCCCTTTTCATTGCTACCATCGGGTCGGGAATGCCAAACTTTGCTTAAAGATACCTGGAGAAATGCGAGAAAAGGACACTCGGAAATGACTGCACACAACCCCAGAGGGCAAAGAAAAAAAAATAAAAAATAAACAACCCCTCGATCCTCGGTGTCAAATCCCTGACTTTTAGCCTTGAAATTGCTTTCTCTCTCTTTCCTGATTTCTGTTAAGTCTCTAGGCAGGAGACGGACACAGTAGGAACTGCAGCGAGAGAAATGTCAGTTGGAATCCTCGGAAGAAATCAGGCAGAAAGTTGACCTTTTGGCACTTGCAGTGCAAAGGGAGGCAGAGCCGCGCGCCCCTTCCTTCTTCTGCCAGGTCGAGCGACGATTTGGGAACAGCCGGTCTGGCTCCCGGCCACACAAGCCCGGAAAGGAGCAAAAAGCTCCAGCGGCCCCGATCCCCGCGTGGGGAACGCACTGTCCCCTCTGGGTACGGTGAGAAATCAGCTTTTTTCTCTCTGAGCCCCGTCCCAAAGCCCGGGGCGGGGGGCTCCCCGCGAGCCCCGCACCAGGGAGAGCCCCGGGGGCGCACCTGCAGCGGCGCCGCCTGGACCCGCGGGGGACGTTCCCCGACGCCCGGAGCCCGGGGTCCTGCCGCCGCGCCTCCCCAAGTTTCGGCCGCCTCGGCTCGCCCCTCGTTCGTGCCACAAGTGCACGGACTGCGGGGATCCGAGGGGGCCGCGAGGTACTTACCCCTTGAGCTGTTCCCTCATGGCTGCAAGGGCTCCGCGGACGGGGGAGGGCAAGCGGATGAGTGAGCTTCCCAGAGCCGCCGGCTCCCGGAAAGTCGAGCGCCGCCGCCGCCCAGGCTCGCAGCCGAAAGCACTGCGGAGGAGCGGGCGCGGGCGGGCGGGCGGGCGGACGGGCGGGCGGGGAGGGGGCGCTGCGGGTAGACGGGGCGGGACCGGGCCAGGCTCCGCCCCCAACGGGAGACCCGGGAACCCGGACTCCCGCGGACCCTGCACTCGGGGATTTCCAATGGGAAAGAAAAGAAAAGGGAAGAAAGGCAGAGGAGGAGATTTAAGGTCGTCCCAGGAACCTGGAAGCCTCACACCGCCCGGCTGGGCACCCCCTTAAAACCTCCAGCAAGACTACTTGTTGTCTAAATAAATTACCTGGGTGCAAATGATCTTACCGCAGGTCATTAAGCATGGGGGCTCAGTTTTCCTTTTAAAGAATGAACTAGAAAAATCACAAGCAGAATTCCCCTCCAATTGAAGATTAAAGTAGTGGGGCTGGCCCCGGCTGCTGTGGCTCTGTAGTGGAGTGTGAACCTATGAACTAGGAGGTCACGGTTAGATTCCCATCAGGGCACATGCCCAGGTTGCAGGCTCAATCCCCAGTGTGGGGCGTGTAGGAGGCAGCCCATCAATGATTCTCTCTCATCATTGATGTCTCTAGCGCTCTCCCTCTCCCTTCCTCTCTGAAATCAATAAAAATTTTCTAAAGTAGTGAGGCTGTAAAGACCTGAAATTTAGTTTACATTCATCATGAACTAAACGGGATGCTTAAAATTTTTTCTTATGTGTATACTAGAGGCCCGCGATGCACAAAATTCATACATGGGTAGGCTCCCTAGGCCTGGCTGGCAATCAGGGCCAATCTGTGGGTTGACCTGAGGGGCAATGTGGGGTAGAGGGCCCCGCTGGCACCTGCCTTGGCTGGCCTGGTGCCACCCGATAGCCACCCCACCCATAGCCACCCCACACACCACCGCCCGGTGGCCTCCCTCAGCAAGGCAACAGGCAGGGTGATAGGGGGGCCCACTGGCACCCATCTTGACTGGCCTGGGGCCTGCGGGCTGGGGGCAGCTCCTGTGTTGAGCGTCTGCCCCCTGTTGGTCAATGCACATCATAGCAACCGGTCGTTCCACTGTTCGATGGATTTGCATATTAGGCTTTTGTTCTATTTTATTATATAGGATGTGATACAGCAGCGGTTCTCTAAAGTGGTAGTCCTGGGAACTGTGCTATTAGGAAACAAAAACTCCCAGGACCTAGCCCCAGACCTACTGAATCGGAAATGGAGCACGACTCAGTTTCAGAACCACCAGTACAGAATCGAAATAAACCACCGCCACCAGTGGTGTGGCACGGTTTGGTCTTTTCGAGAAAGCTAAAAGGAAACCATTTCCAATGGAAGGTTTGATTGGAAAAGTTACAGGGCCTAGAGCATTCCAATAATTCTAAGCTTAGAGTTTGCAATATGATGATCCAAATTAACTATGCAACATTATTCCAAACTTGGAAATATTCCGAAGAGAAGAAAGCCTTCATTACCACAAGAATTTTTTTTCTCAACCTCCACATATCTTCACTTAGAATCCAAAGAGTATCTGAAGATAACTCCCTTAGTGCTTTCCTTGTCCCTCTTTGTCCATTTATTTTGTTGGCCGCCTTCTCTTATCTTTTTTCAACCATTTCCTTTTCATTCTCTCCTCTGATTTGATTCGTGCCACCTCAGTTTGGAGTTCAAAACATGCTTCTCCTTTTTCTTTTGGAATATCCTTTATTTCCTTGCTTAAGATTTTTCCTGTAGAATGTTAGAACTGAAAGAACTCTAGACATCAATCTTTTACTGTCTGTGATAGCTCAGCGCAAGAGACAAAAAATAAAGCACATGAACAAAAGGAAGACGGGGTGCTGAGTTTCTTCCCTACCCTGACAAACCAAATAAAAATGTAAACGTTATCACCAAAGACATGTGCTTGTAGGTATGATTGGTATTGCTATTTTAAAGCAAATATAGCACTTC
>PVJC01045986.1:0-13499 GCA_004026665.1 Murina feae
TGCTGCTAATGCCAGAGCTGAGGACAGATGCTGCTTGTTTGAGAGAATTTAGGAAGATATGAAACATGAGCCAAAACAGGCCATTTGTATAGAAAAAAAAAAGCTAAATCTTTTTTAAGAGCAAGTGGCAGAATGATATAAGCCCTTTCGTTTATTTTCTTAAACTTTAAATTGCTGACTATGCCCAGAAGAAAAAAAAAGTGTCAAGCTGTTAGCAATGATTTATTCTTGGGAGTGGATTTGGAGGGGAGAAAAATTCTCTTCCCTACTATATATAATTCTGAATCCTTAGTTTTACTTTTAATACTATTATTGTAATTTAAAAAATAAAGATTAAAAATTATGTTTTTGAAGACTGATAACTGGCAGAAAAGCATTTATAATTTGAGGTTAATTTTTACAAATAGGATACAGAGTATATAAAGGTTACAACTGCATAAAGTTTCAGAGAGAGAGAGAGAAAGAGAGAGAGAGAGAGAGAGAGAGAGAGAGAGAGAGAGAGAGAGACACTGAAAGGAAAAAAATAATTCAAGATGCAAATGCAGATCATTCCTGAATACTAAGATTAACCTATGTCCTTCAGGATGCTTTTTGTATTCTTGAAGCATCTAATGTGTGAATTAATTTTTTAATCAGAAAAAATAGACTTAATTCTTTTCTTTTAGTCAGCCTCTCTATTAATATCCTGTGAAGTGCTAGGCCAGAGCAGTTGAGTAAGACTCACATTTCCTTATTCTTTTTCCCAAATCAAAATTCTCTGGGAAGAATTTTTCTCATGGTTGCTGCGGTAGCTGTGTTCCTGTGGAGAAACTTGCGATAATCCTGGCCATGAAATAGCTCTGTAAACCACCTGGGCACTTGGCAGTCACACTCTGTTGTCATCAGCAGCCACTGTCTCCACCTTATTGATTAACTGGTTATTAATTAACCTTCCTCCTAGGCAGATATTTTTGCATCCAATTCTCTAATTCATAGCTGCTGTCAAGCACCATTCCCTTCATTTCACCTACAATAAGAATTGAATGGAGAGGATTTAACTCCTCAGCAAAAAGACCAATTCAAAAACAGGGCCAACACCAGACACCTACTTCAATTATTCTCACATTTATTTAAGCCCCTGATGTGTACCAATCGTTGTTGACACTGAAGATATAAAAACCACACTGGCATAGTCCTTGCTCTTTGGGTGCTAATAATAGACTGGTGGGAGAGGCAGGTGGGGCCAGGGAAGAGCAAGAAGCAGCTTTAAAACAAATGGAACTCACCAGTAGGGATGCTAATGAGCAAAGGAAGACCGTGGCCATTGCCATAGAGACGGGAAGAAGACACAGGTAACTGCAGTGGAGGAGGGCAGAATCTAAGCTTGTGCATTTTCTTTTTTTTTTTCTTCTTTTTTTTTTTTTGTTTTATTGCTTAAAGTATTACAAAGAGTGTTAAATAAGTCTCCATTTTTTTCCCCTTGACCTTCCTCCTCCTCCCCTACCCCCCAGTGTCTTGTGTTCATTGATTATGCTTATATGCATGCATATAAGTCCTTCAGTTGATCTCTTAACCACCCCCCCAACCCTCCTGAGCCTTCCAGCTGTAGTTTGACAGTCTGTTCAATGCTGTTCTGCCTCTGTATCTATTTATGTTTATCAATTTATAACGGTCTTTATTATCCATAAGTAAGTGAGGTCATGTGATATTTATCTTTCTCTGACTGGCTTATTTCACTTAGCATAATGCTCTCCAGTTCCATCCATGCTGCTGCAAATGGTAACAATTCCTTCTTTTTTACAGCAGCATAGTATTCCATTGTGTAGATGTACCACAGTTTTCTAATCCATTCATTTGCTGATGGGCACAAGCTTGTGCATTTTCCAAGAGCAGTGGTTTGGTCCCCAGAACAGCAGCACCAGCGCCTTCTGGGTCTTATGAGACATACACATACTTGGACTTCCCAGAAATCAGAGACTCTGGAGGCGAAACCCAGCCATCTGCGTTTTAACCCATCCTCCCCTTTTCACTCCCTTTGCTCCCGCACCTCTACCACCTGGGATTCTGACATCCCCTGAAACTTGAGGATCTCTGATCTAACATTCAGTGATTGGCAGATTCTAAACAACTCGGAAAGGCAAACGCAGCCGAAAACCTGGCCTGGATGAGTCACCTGTGCCTTCTGGAAAGACTGGAAAGGCTGCCCCTGGACAGATGCCCAAGAGAAACTAACAAAAAGCCCTGTTGCTGTTGCAAATTGAAATCTGGGAGTGTTTATGATATGCCTCCTCAACAGTAAGTTAAATGCCTATTTTGAACAACTCAGAAATGACACTCTTGCCATTTCCTATTTCAACCGTTCCCAAGAGTGCTGAGCGAGAGGAAGTCCACAGCAACAGCCACGTTCCATGAATCAAGAGAATCGTGTGTATTTGAACCTGCACAGGTGGTAGGTGTGATAAGTGCTTTATTAGAAATTTGAACACAATGCAACAGAGAGCATTGGAAGTAATCACTGCTAACTGCAGGTAGTTAAAAGAAGGCTTTACTGAACAGACATGTAACGTGGAGCTCAAATGGCTAGAATTTGACGAGGTAGAGAAAGGAGCAGGAACAATAGTGGTGGGGGTGGGGGCGGTCATAAAGGCCTCCTGGAGGCAGAGAAGGATGGGAAGGTGGGTGACAAAAAGGCCCAGTGCCGGGATAAGGAAGATAAATATTTTCTGTAGAAAGTGAGGACCATTGGAAGGTTGTAGAGTAATGGTGTGATGAACTAGACACATAGAAAGACCATCCAGTTGGACAGAGAGAATGGATTGGAGATGAGGCCAGTCAAGTGAGATTACAGGTGATTTGTGCTTGTATTTGTATGTTTTATATTATGAGTGTATTTCCCTCACCACTTGCACTGGAATTAAGATGTGCGGACTCGAAGAGCAGGCGCACCTCAGCACAAGGGGCAGCTGGAGACGAGACTGAGGAGGCGAGAAGAGCTGGGAGCAGGGCCACAGGCAGAAGCATCAGCCCCAGAATGAGGAGAGGCCCCTGACTTCTGAGGTCAGGAAGAAGCGGCTGCAAACGTATGAGATGCAAAAGGTTTTAAGTGGAATCCAGCTGAGACCCTGTGTACAGAGGCCTCTCCTTGGCACTAATGAAGACAGCACATGGTTGCCTGAGAACTTGGGATGGGGCTTGTTTGGGAGCTTGCGGAGCTCTGCAAAGGTTGGAATAAATGACAGCCCATGCCCTAGAGGTCATGTTATGTGCCAGGCACTGTCCTAAGTGTTTTATTTACATTCACTCATTTGATTCTCACAACAATACCAGGAGGCAGACACTAGTATTATCACAACCTTTCACAGAAGAGACAACTAAAGCATAACAAGGCTACAGTCACACAGGTGGTAAGTGGTGAAGCTAGAATTTGAACCCAGGCAGTCACCAAGCAACGCCAGGATTTAGAGAAGGAATACACTAGGCATGATTCGAAGAGCATGAAGTAGTATGGAGGTCTCAGCTGAGTTGAAAAACCATGTCTTTGTCATGAGTCAGTCTGAAGCCCCACCCTTACTCACTTCTACAGAGAGAACCACAGAACTGTACTACGTTCTCTGGACTCTGGAGGAAAGGCGTTTAGGGCCACCCTTAAAATGTTACCACAAGTTGCACTCACAGAAGGTGCTGTGAGCTCCCACGTCACATGAGAAAACCTCAGTTGGAGCGTTCCGTGGAGAAAACCAACTGTGGCAAGCAGCCGCCCGCTGGGCCAGAGCCGTCCTGTCCCGGAAACCCCAGGAACTGCTGCGGGAAGAGGGCTGCTTTCCAGCGCCGTCTTTGCCTCATCCACCGTGGAACTGTGGAACTGGAAGTTCTTCAAGTATTTGGGGAACAGCAGCTGCCAACTAAGCTGAATCAAAGGATCTAAAAATAGCTAAAGAAAACACAAAGAATGTGAAAATCAGATTATTTGAGAAGCCAAACCAAACTTAGAAAGACTACAAGATGGGTGGGGAGCAAGGAAACAGAACCACAGCTTCACACACACCCTCCCCCCGCAACTAATTACATCCCTGATTGTTGTCTCTGCTGCATCGGGCTCCTAGGGCTGGCTCTCGCTCTCGCTGCTGTTCCTTCCCGGTGAAAACGCTGTCAGGCCACCTTCACTGCATATCAGAGCCTTCTGATCAGATCAGCAAACTGCCCTGTCTGGTACTGTACTCACATCAAGCAGAGTCCCAGGGCAGTAAAAGGGGCCCACACCAGTCCCTTTCATAAGAGATGGACCTGCCTTGTGTGCCTCAGGAATAACTACAAAACCTTAAGTGTCTGGGAAAAATGCTCAGCACCCCACGTCCTTACATGTGAGATTTTGAGGTGCCCAGAGGAGATCCAGCATGGATGTGGGTAGTGAGAATGGCTGTCACACCAGAAAACCCTCCTAACAGTAACATCACTCATAAGGGCATATTCACCCATACACACACACACACACACACACACACACACACACACACACACACAGTATAACAAGACAATTGGAACAGTCCCAGGGTCAGTGCAGCAGTTCCATATTGTCAGTGCAGTTGGGAGCCTCCGCACAGCTACCATACAAGTTATATAGAAAGAGGCCCCCTCTGTGCTCAGGTTGGCGCCTTCATGCCCTGCCCTTCTGAAGTGACGGGTATGTGTTCCCAGCTAGGACCTATATTAGTCTCTCCTGCCTTTTCTGTCTCCTGGAGGCCACCAGATTCCTTGCCTCATGGTCCCTTTGTCCATCTGCAAAGCATATTATCACCACATCTGCTTTCATCATCACATCTCCTGCCCTCTTCCTGGTCTCTCTTGCCTACCTCTTTCTAAGGACCATTGGGGATACACTGGGCCCACCAGGACCATCCAGGTCAATCTCTCTATGTCAAGATCCTTAACCTAAGCACACCCACAAAGTGCCTTTTGCCATGTAAGGTAACACATGAATAAGGTCCAAGGGTTAGGACGTGAATATCT
The DNA here is from genome assembly GCA_004026665.1 of Murina feae. Classification (NCBI taxonomy): domain Eukaryota; kingdom Metazoa; phylum Chordata; class Mammalia; order Chiroptera; family Vespertilionidae; genus Murina; species Murina feae. Next base: position 4,987 of record PVJC01045986.1, read on the forward strand.
TCAGGAGACCATCACTCAGCCTAGCACAGGGCCTCAGAGACCTGTTTCTGGCTGTGTCCTCCATGCTCTCACTAATTCTAAGGGAACAAACCACTCTTCCTAAACATTTCTGTCTGGTAATTCTGGAAATTTCCGCATGTGTTTCTAAGACAGCCCTTTTGGGAACCCCATGGCATGACCCTTTATTTTAGCTCACTATGGTAATGCTTCTTGATAGTATGTATTAAATAGAGGCTTTTCCAGAAAAACAGAACAAAACAAATAATATGTTTATAATTTTTTTTAATTATCAAAAATGGCTCACACAATTATGGAGGCTAACAAGTCAAAGACCTGCAGAGCCCATGTCACAATGTGAGTCCAAAGTTCAGAAGCTGCTGTAGAAGCAGGAAGAGCTGACGCCTCAGATCAAAGAGCTGCAGGAAGAATAATCCTCTCTTACTAGAGGGAGCGAGCATTTTAGCTCCATTCAGATCTTCAACTCCTTGGGAAAGGCCTGCTGGCATCAAGCAGGGCAATGGGCTTCACTCCATCTGCCCATTTAAATCTCATCCAAACACCTTCAGACACTTAGAACGTCTAACCAGAAATCTGGGCATCCATGGCCGGGGCAAGTTGGCAGCGGTGGCAGTGCACTGCTCGTGCCCAGCTGAGCCTTTCTGGGAGAGTGTCACCAAGCATTGCCCTCTACAGTCCACACCCTGGGTGCCCAGAGGCCACCAGCATCTTTGCCCATCACTGCAGTCAGCACCGCCGCCTGGAACCAGCAGATGCAGGGCCACCTGAGGGCTCCTCGAAGGAGGCAGGAATGAAACATGTTCCGTTTGCACCACACCCTTGATTGCAGCTGCCTCCTCCTGCAGAGGCATGCAACACGCCCGCCTTGCCCGCAGCCCTCCCCGCACTGTGAGCCAACCTTATGCACTTGAACTTTCTCTTCCTTCCCTTGAGCTCTTTTCCTGCAAAACCCTTCATGTTTTCATGTAAGTAGACCCCCCACGTAGAACTCTGATGCCTCCTCCTTCCCGCCCCCCCCAGTCAGCTCTCCACAGGATCAGGCAAGCCCGACCCTAAGATACACGATTCAAAATGTAAACCCAGGCTGAGAAACCTGCTGAAGATCACCAAGTCTTCAAGAAGAAAGATGTCAGCAGTGTCCTGAGTACCCGAGAGCAGAGAAGAAGTGGGAAGTTTAGGGGTAGTGGGATATGGGGGTGAGGGTGGGGGTTAAGTTATGCCAGGTAGGCCCAGCCCTGTCTCTTGGCTGCCTGGTTTTCCTGAGAACAGTGAGGCTTACCCACCATCACCTGCAGACCTGTCACTGGACAGCCTTTCTGATCCTGAGCTCCCCTTGACACATGAAGATGCTCTAGCCAGAATCCTCTCCCTTCCCCCTCAGCCTGCACTGTCAATCAGCCCTGCTGATCTAGACAGACGCGCACTTCCAAGGCTGCTGGAAAAAGCATTCATATTTCATGAAAACCTAATCGGGCTGAGTGTGTGGAGGTTGGGAGAAAAGCCCTGAAGCGTGTGTCGGCCCCCTCGCCCCCCTCCCGGCTGGGCAGGCAGGGCCAGGACAGCCCTGGTGCTGCACTGGAAACAGAACTCAGAGGCCCCAGGAGGGAGGCTGACTTTGAAGGTGGGGCCTGCAGTCAGGGGCTGCAGAGCCACCAACAGGCTTCAGGTTGGGTTTGAGTACAGGATGCTTAGGGGGCCTCGTCAGAAACCTGTCAGCCAGTTCAGGGAAGGGGTTGACTTTCAGCTCAACTCCAAAGGCACCAAAGGTTGGCCATCAGCACCCTTGCCTCACACAACACAGGGTAGCAGCTAAGAACACAGGTTTGCAATCCAGTAGTCCTGGGTTCAGTTCCTGCTCAGCTCTTCTTCAGATAAAGATGTAAATCCACTTACTGTATCTCTCAGCGTTAAGGATGCTTTGTCTCATATGAAATTGAACAACAGCATCATTGACAGCTTCGCAGTATCTTTAGGGACCCAGATTGGTCCACTATTCTGTCTCCTTACTACATGGCTTCCATTCTCAAGATCACCTGATGGTCTGAGATGCTCATGGAGCTTCCAAATTGCAGGCTGCACAGAGGGGGGAAATCAAAATGAGAAAAAAAGAGGGAGAAAACGTCTCTTCCTCTCTTCTGGGTAGTCAGGTCCTTTTAGCAACTGTCCTGCCCACACAACATACTTATGCTTCCCTTTCAAGGAGGAGAGCTTGGTCTCAAGACCAAGCCACAACATATAAGGGCACCTGAGAAATATTACTTCTGTGCTTTTATTAAACTAGGGTCACTGCTCATCACCCCAAATAAAATGAGGCTCTTATCACTAAGGAGGAAGGAGAATTGATCGCTGGGGGGAGGCACCAAGCACCTGCCACAGAGCCTCCTCCAGGTTCCCTTCCACTTAGTTCTGTTACCAGCATCCTGCTCACTGTCTCCTCTCAGTAAAGACCACAGTCAGGCACCCAGAGAGCAGGACTGAGGCCCTCACTCTCAGATTCATGCAAGTGCAGATGCTGCCCCTGCAAGGGCCTGGAAGAGAGGGCCTCCTTAACTTTGCATCCTAGGCATCTTGCAGGCCTCATCCTAGTCCAGCTCTGCCTCGTGTTGCCAGGTGGAAAGGTCTGCCCTTTTATCCCTCACCACATTGTGCAGGGTCATTTCTTTTCATTATTTGTTGTTTCCAAGTGGGCAGAACTTGTATGTGAGCCTCAGCACTTAGGTCAGGTTAGGGGTCCCAAAGACCTCTTCAGACCCTCTAGAACACACAGATCAGACACAGCCAGTGCCCATGCCCCCAGATAGCAGGCAAACGTTTCTGGGTGGGCACCGCTTCTCATTGCTCTAAATCTCACAACTGCTGCAGCCGGCCTGGCACCCTCCCACCCCCACCTCTGCTCTGACTGCTTCCAGGAACACACCAACCACACCACGCTAACACCAGTCTCTCGAAGACCAGCTGGTCTGAAACAATGTGGGTACGTCATGGGCTCCATACACAATAGGTTAATTTCCAGCCCAATTATAATAATGGTAATAATTGGCCACACTCAGGGAGCTGGCAATTCCCACTATTTTAAACCTGCCTCCCTCAGGCTTGTGGTTATGTGCACAGCTGGTTCCAAGAAAGCTGAGTTTTCTCCAGCTGGGATCCTGGTGCACCAGAGTCTCCGCCCACCTCTCTCTCTGGAGGTGTTCCTCCAGGGGGGCATCACCCGCAAGTCCAGGCTCAGGGGACCACCCCCCTGCTTCTTCCCTCTTGCCCTTCCTTCCCAGCTGGCTCTCCAAACCAGCAGAGACCTGCTTTATCCTGTTACCACCAGTGCATACCCCGTGGCTCCTGAACTCAGAGCCCCACTCAGGGCCCCTTTCCTTACCCCGCCCTCCCCGAACTAGTATTTCTAGTTCTATTTTGACAACGCACTTTCTGAACCCTGGTGTGGGCCTCCTGGCTCCGGGTGTTTCTCTGACATCACCATGGGCCTGACCTTCTGTCTCACAACATCTGCCAAGCGAGAGGAGGTGTTGGCAGGACACTGGGAGGACCACCCATATTGGACAGCAGGAGGGCGGGGAGAGGGCACAGGAAATACTCCACAGCTTTCATCTTTTGCCCCGAGGGTAGAAGGAAGTTTGGAATACTCCTTGCAAGCAGCCTGGAAGGATTCTAGGGCAGACAAAACCCTCGGGGGGCGCATGGCCCCCGCATTGCGCTTTCTGTGGTGCTCGTGTCTCTCTTATCTCCTTCCATCAGTGAACCCCTTAAAGGCAGCCATTGTGCACTTTGCTGTGGTCACTCAGCACAACTCCAACGGTGTCAATGCCCAGTGTTTGTTAAATAAATAGCACTGGGCACGTCTATAGCCTGGGTATGTTCAGATCTCACCAACCGAGCATTCAAATAAAGTCGTATTACTATCAGCCACATATTGTATATGTCATTTCAAAAGGTGTCATTTCTCAGTGACTTGTTACAAATGGCTGAGAGGACAGAGCCAGCACTAGGGCGAGGAGAGGATGGCACTCAGCTTAGATACAAAATGTCAGGAGCCCCAGGAAACTCGGGAATGGGATGGACAACATTGTCATGCACTTGTGTTTGTTTCCCAGGGCTGCCATCCAAAGCACCACAGACTGGGTACCACAGACAGCAGACATGTGTCTGTCACAGTACCACCTGCTAGAAGTCAGCAACTGAGGGGTCCGCACGGCTATGCCCCCCCTCCTGGCTCCAGGGAGGAATCCGCCTTTGCCTGGCCCAGCTCCAGGGATGAGGCACAACCATGTGCTGTGTCTTGCTCCACGCAGGTGGCTCCCTTGCTGTCTCTGTGCTCACAAGCCTTCTTCTCAGGACACCAGTCACTGGATTCAGAGTCCCCCCTAAACCAGTCTGACTTAATCTTCACCAGTCACAGCTGCAAAGACTCCAGTTGCAAATAAGGCCACATTCTGAGGCTCTGAATTTGAGGGGGACACCAGTCAATCCAATGCAGCAGTATTTCTTACGAGTAAAATCAAAATTAATGCAAAAAAAAAAATCACGAAGAATAAAATTTTTAAACTCTAAGTAAAGGGAGAATCCGCGCCTGCACTAGCGGCCGTTCCTCCTCCACCTGCCCTGCCCTGCCCTGGGGAGAGGACCTCTGAGCAAAGCCCTCAGAACAGTGTCAGGGCCCTGGGAGGACAGTGACCCTTGGTCTGTGCATATTGTCTCATGCAGAGACAAGAATCTCTTCCTGGGACGTGACTCTCGGCACCAAGGCGCCCAGGCGCTGCTGAAACACTTACTTTCCCTCTTGCATAGCTGTGCGTGCAGACCCGACGTGACTCCATCCCTGAAGAAAGAAGGCATGAGGGAGAGGCCGTGGCCTGTGGCTGAGCTCTCCTTATGGTGGTGAGTGTCTGAGGGAGGAAGAACACTGCGGACAAGAACCCTCCCCAAGGCTCCAGCCCCCCCAGGCATGGAGGGGGGGCGTTTTACACACCTAAGTTTGCACTGCAGCCTGTCCCATCATTCTGGCAGCTCGCGTCATACACTTGGAAAGGGTTCCAGAATTTCCAGAGGAGCCTCCCCACCGCCTTCACAGAAAAACACAGCCTCCGCTTGTCTGCCGGTTACTTAGCAAGGGAACAGAAACAGCCCAGGCAAAGCTGCATGATTCAAAAAGTAGGTCATCGATGCCTTGAATCAAATTACTGGGGCTAACGGACACCTAGCGAGCAGGTTCTAAGGGCCTATTTTTCTTTCCTTTCTGGAGTCGCAAAGACGAAAGCACTGAACTCTGCAAGTTTCTCTCACTCCGAAAAAGGAAACGGTAGAGAAGTCAGTATTTTTAATGCCTATAGGGTTTTTTTAGTATATACAAAATCCTATGCAGTTTCCATGTGTAATCTCCACGAAATCACACTGATGAGGTTGATACGGAATCATCCTTGTTTTTGAACTAAGGACATTCTCAGAGACATAGCTGATTTACCCACTGTTACCCAGACGGAGTGTGGTGCCAGGGTTTGAACCAAGGACGTGAGCTTTTCTCCAAACACTGGGGTGCTCTGTCTGGTTCACCGATTACATGCCAAGTATCAATTTGGATCATGACCCTCTGACGATTGGTTTTCCAGAGAGCTCAAAGACTGAAAACAAAATTGCACCACATCACAAGCCTTTGAAACACGTGCGCCATTGCCCAAGCAATTCCACTTCCAGGAATTTGCACAAAGGGCACAATCCTATATAATAAAAGCCTAATATGCTAAATGCTTGGTCATCTGGTCTTCTGTTCAAACAATCAAAGCATAATATGCTGATGATATACTAAGGCCGCTCTACCGCTAACTATGACATGCACTGACCACATGGGGGCAGATGCTGCAACTGGTAGGTTAGCTTGGTACTGGGTTTCAGCCTATTGGGACCGAGCAAGATGGGCTGGAGACACTCCGGAACCCTCCTGCAGTCCCTCCCCAACTGGCCAACCTTCCGTGTCCCTCCTCAGCCCCAATTGTGCACCTCCTCAGCCTGGCCTGCACCCTCTTGCAATCCAGGACCCCTTGGGGGATGGCAGAGAGCTGGTTTCAGCCGATCCCACAAGCCAGGCCACGGGACCCCACTGGTGCATGAATTCGTGCACCGGGCCTCTAGTCAATTATATGCCCCCAAATTGTATCTCTAAGGCTGCTTATAGCAGTGTTATGAATGATAGGGGGGGACAGGGGAACAAATAGAAGATGGTTAAATAAATTATGATACACTAAGATTAAAGTATCCCATGCTTCCCAGCCCTGTAGTTACCTGCTATTTAATGCTCAAATAAAATAACTGGACTTCCCATGCTTTCATGCCCTAGGGATTCCTGAATGTTCCCAACAGTTCACAGGAGTAGCTGTAGAGGCTGGGTGTAGCTGCAGTGGCTGGGTGTAGCTATCAGCTCTTGGTTCATGTTGCAGGTGACTCCTAACATTCTTTGACCATATTGTTATCCTTTCTCCACTTTTCTGCAAACATGAAAACAATCCCCTTCCTTTATTTGTCAAGGCATCACTTGGGTGTATAACTGTGTACAATAGTCTTTACTGAAAAGATCATAAAGTGAACACAAGACAGAAAATTAAACCTCAGTCTCAAAGTCAGACATCTTTATATGTAAATCTATCATTTGTGATTCAATGCAAGGCGCTCCTTGCTGAGCAATTCACCTCTTTGTCCCGGCCCACCTGCCCCTTTAGTGGCCTCTCTTACTTTACTCACTTTCTTCTCCTTTCCTGGGTCCCAGACCTGCAACCCCCAAAGGAAACCAACAATCTGCAGCCACCTGAGCAACTCAAGAAGACAGCTTGTTCTGTGCCATTTATCTCCTTCATGTCTCAAAAGTGGGCTCCGATGAAGTCATTAGTTATTGCCTTCGCATAAGCAAAAAGCCCATTTAAGTGTCCCTTTACCCCAATGGGAAAAAAGAAAACAATTTTTCCCTTGAATGAATCTTGCTACCATACCCTAAAGAAACCCAGAAAAACTGCCAATAGCTTTTAAAATAGCAGTTTATTTTTCTTCTCAGCACACATTTAATTGAATTCCTCAGAGCCATTAAAAGTCATGTTGTAGAAAAGTATTTAATGACATGGAAACAGAGTTTATGGCATATGGATAAATGACCAAAAAAAAGACCCATCAAAAAGTACGTGCAATAGAATTCAAATTATATGAAAGTTGTGTGTATATTTGATTATGAAAAAAAGGGTAGGATTTGGAAACATATTGAGTTTTTCTATTTTGCCTTCTTACATCCATCAGCCTTGGGGTGATGCATTATTACAGATGCCGAGAGAAAGAATTACTGTTTAGCTTTTGCCACTTTAAATAGAATTTTACACCTGAGATGGGCTGGAAAGCTGGGAACTGGAAAAAGAGGGCCATTCAACATATCAGTGGCTTTGCATAAAAGACTGGAGGGAAGAGAAATGGCAACAGAATCAGGGAGCTGGGCAAAGAGAAAAAGCTGTGTCCTGTGAGTTCAAGAGACTGAGAGCAAATAGGACCTCACTCTGGTCTCCCTTAGCACTCGGGGCAGAGACCACTGTGCAAGGCCAACTCACGGGACATGACTGAGAAGTCAGAGAAACAGCTGAGCAGAGTGAGCATCACTCAGGGCAATGGACTCCAAGTGAACAGGGACCAGTGAAAGTATGCATGGACCAACCCAGTCAAGAGCATATGGAAGATGTGGCAGAAACTCAGGGACCCACAGGAGCCATGGAAAGATCTAGATAACAGAAGGAGGCCCTTGGCCCCTTAATAAGCTGAGAACAAATGGGATGCATGTCAGCATCACAGATGTCAGGGGCAAATGCCAGCAGAATATCCAAAGATGAGGCTAGGCCAGTTATGTTTCAGCACATGGGGGCATCAGCACAAGGCCTGGCGTCCCTCTGGCCATGTAGACATGGAAGCTAGAGCTCTGTATTCCCCAATGGCATTTTGAGAGGAGTTGGGTGAGGCCAGCAGGGAAAGAATCTGAAAAACTGAGCAGCTGTCCCAAGAAGATGAAGTTAGACCTATACAATACTGGCTTGGACTAAGTTTAACCTCCAATGAGCTGAGAATCTAACAATCCCATGTAGCAGATGGGCCAGGGTTCAGAATGGACAGCAGACCAGGGAGTCAGATTAAGTTACAGATGAGTTTAAAGACTAATGTACAGGAGGAGAAACAAGATGGCGGCATAGGGTGGACACCGTAAATGCAGCTGTGAACAACTATTTCAGAAAAACCTCGAAAAGAACACACGGACACCACTCGCACCCACAGGACGGCTGGCTGAGTGAAAATCCTACAACTAGAGAAGAGTCTGAGACTCAGAGGAGCGGCAGAAGCAAAGTACAGAGGTACGAAGGCGCGCGCACGGGCTCGGGGAAGGGCTGGCGCCGGAAACGCGGTTCTTTTCCAAACCGGAGAGAGCCACAAGCTCCCAGCGGCTCTGAACTCCAGTTCCAGGCGAGTTT
>PVJC01045987.1:0-13480 GCA_004026665.1 Murina feae
TGCCACTCCCTTCTGGCCTGCAAAGTTTCTGTTGAGAAATCAGCTGACAGTCGTATGGGTGCCCCCTTGTAGGTAACTAACTTCTTTTCTCTTGCAGCTTTTAAGATTCTCTCCTTGTCTTTTGCTCTTGGCATTTTAATTATGATATGTCTTGGTGTGGTCCTCCTTCGGTTCCTTTTGCTTGGAGTTCTCTGCGCTTGGAAGTCTATTTCTTTCACCAGGTGAGGGAAGTTTTCTGTCATTATTTCTTCAAATAGGTTTTCAATATCTTGCTCTTTCTCTTCTTCTGGCACCCCTATAATTCTGATGTTGGTACGCTTGAAGTTGTCCCAGAGGCTCCTTACACTATCTTCATACTTTTTGATCCTTTTTCTTTTTTTCTTCTTTTCTTTTTGCTTGTCCTGCTGGGTGGGTTTTGCTTCTTCATATTTCATATCTTTGACTTGCTTCTTGTGATCCTCTCATCTGCTGTTGGATGTCTGTATAATATTCTTTATTTCAGTGTACGCTTAATTTCTAGTTGGCCTTTTATCATATCCTTTAGGGTCTCATTAGATTCATTGAGGAGCTGACTAAATTTATCAGCGGTCTCACTAAATTTATCGGCAGTCTCTAGAAATTTCTTGAAAAACCTAATAACCGTGGTTTTGAACTCTATATCCTGTCGTTTTCTTTCCTCCATTTCTGTCATTTGTGGCCCGTTTCTTTGTCTCCGCATTTTGGCTGCTTCCCTTTCTGATTTAGGTGATCACTGAGAGGAATTAACCTCTAAGCCACTTAGTTATGAGAGTCAGCTGTGTCTACAGTGGGAGAACTTCTATGCTGGAGACACCCTTATGGGGCTAGAGTTGTTTCAGTGGGGCTTTATGCTCACTGCATCTGCCCCGAGTGTGTTCCTTGTGGATCTGTTTTGTTTAGGTTAGTCCCACTCTGGCCACTGGGTGGGGCTGGCTCCTGTATTTTTAAGGAGGTGTTGAGTTAGCCTTTGCCTTAGGCTACTCAGCCTTTTATATGCAAAAGCCTCTGATGCAGCTTGGGAGGGGCGGGGCCTCGGGGAGTTTGCAGGGCAGGGTGGAGCAAATAGCTATGGCTTCTCAGCCCTGTGCTGAGAGACACCAGGTCTCTGTGTCCCACGGTAATTGCTGCAAGCAACGCTGAGAGAAACCCGCTTTGGATTTCCTCCCGGTGCCAGTCAGTCCCCCTTCTCCAGGTGTCTGGGTCCTCAGAAACTCGCCTGGAACTGGAGTTCAGAGCCGCTGGGAACTTGTGGCTCTCTCTGTTTTGGAAAAGAACCGTGACCTCCGGCACCAGCCCTTTCTCCGAGCCCCATGCGCGTGCCTCCGTACCTCTGTACTTTGCTTCCGCTGCTCCTCTGAGTCTCAGACTCTTTTCTAGTTGTAGGATTTTCACTCAGCCAGCCTTCCTGTGGGCGCGAGTGGTGTCCGTGTGTTCTTTTCGTGGTTTTTCTGAAATAGTTTTTCACGGCTGCATTTACGGTGTTTACCTTATGCCACCATCTTGCTGTCCTTGCTTTTCATATTTAAATAAATAAAGGTTTTTTACCCGAGACAAGTCTCGGATTTGTCATAAATCCAAAATCAATTTCCACGTATTTGGATAGAGAGCTAAATTTTGAGTTTGATGGCAGCAAAAATAAACTTTAAATGTAATTAGTATGTTCTATTGAGTCAGAAAAAAAAACAAGGGGGATTTATTATGGCTACCACTTCCAATAGGGACAAAATAATTACTTTTTTTCACTCTAGGATATTATTTACTAAAAAGAAATTTTAAAATAGTAACATCCTCATCATTCCTATCATGCTGTGTCGCTGAGGGAAGTGACTGCCAGGGGTTATTCAGGTCCTGATTCAGGGCAAAAGAGGCCCCGGTATTTGTTTTGGACACTTTTCAGAAGTTTGATCCCATTTAATTTCTTGGCTGAGTTCTTGTCTTTATTGAATTCTCTCCAAAGGTTAAGGTCAAAGGGGCCTTGCTAACAACAGGCAACCCGTCTCTGCAAACGGAGAAAAGCCTCAAAATGGGAAAAGAATGCAGAGGCAGCGATGCCTTTGGATTTCTGCAAACCACCAGTGATATGAAAGGTCAAGCAAGCAGGGCCGAGATGGAAACAGGGTGCTTTTCCCGTTGTAAAGGCTGGGGGGAAACTTGCAACTATGAAGATGGGTGGAGTCTTCCTCAGGCTCAAGAACAAGGTTGAAAGTTCCTAAGCTCCCAGCACCATCAAGATAGCCTAGGCAAGCCCCAACTGGTTTGGCTCTGTGGATGGAGTGTTGGCCTGCGGACTGAAAGGTCCCAGGTTCGATTCCAGTCAAGGGCATGTACATTGGCTGCAGGCACATCCCCAGTAGGAGGTGTGCAGGAGGCAGCTGATCTATCTCTCCCTTCCTCTCTGTAAAAAAATTAATATTAAAAAAAAAAGCCTAGGCAAAACCTTACTCATCAATGGAATCAGTACTTAAGAGTTATGGCACCAACAGTGATCAAGGAAAAAGTTATAAGAAAACTTTTTAAATTTAATTGTAAAAATCCTCCAAAGGAGCTTGTTTGCCCTTTTGCTGAACTGCCTGCGGGAGCAGTGCTGAACTTGAACATGATCACCCTGAGACTCCCCCACCCCCACCCCTGACGTACTTAACACCTTGTTTTTCAAACATGCTGTGTCTCTAGGCAGACCTAGGGCTTGTCATAAATCTGAAAATCATCACTACTACCTGGCAGCTATCCAGTTAGCCAGAGAAGCAGCCTTTGCACACCAGTCCACTCTATAAAAAAACACCAAAAAATAAAAACCACAAAAACTGCAAGCTCAGTTTGTGCTTTTGGACAGGCATTGCAAACTCCGTATGAGGGGCTGATGGTGACTGCCCTGAACACAGTTTCAGACTATTTCATTCTTCCCTGAAGCTTTCGGGGGGGAAAGCTTGCCACCAGATTTATTTGGAAAAAAATAAAAAAATAAAAATTCCATCTCACGTGATTTCTTGGCACAAAGAGCCTTTCCTTTCATGTTCCACGAGGAGCGTGTGCGCCACATTGCTTCCAAGGCACGTTTTCCTCCCACAGACGGAAAGCCAGCTCCTGGAATCGGCGGCAGTCCGAGCACAGCTACGTTTGGGAGGCCCACGTCCCAGCTTTAGGAAGCTTGAATTACACGTACCCCAACATCTTCCCTGCTTCGCCTGAATCGGTCAATACTTTGTGATGGTCATTATTTTTTATTTTTTATTGGTTTGGCTAATATGAAAACAATTTTCTTTGGCTCTGGGTGCTAAAGTCATAAGCAGTCTTTCTTGCAGCAATGGGAAATATTATGACACTGAAAACTATGTTGACTGCCCAGCATACGCATGCCCCAATACTCTGGAGTAGAATCAAAGGCATTTCATTGCGTCAATTGTCAGTCAATTGCTGGCCTCTGGAATCTCTTTTTCCAGGCAAACAAGAAGGTGGAGACATAGCAGGGCCTTGGGCAGCATACTCTTGACTAGAAGTGAATTGATTTGTGATTGATAAGAATAATTGCCTTGCCCCATCTGCAGAAAAACAGATGTTCCCTTTCTTTCACCGACTTTCTGATGTGCACCAAGATCCAGAGAAACAGGGGCCAGCTCATAGCCGCACTGGCAGTTCCCTCTCTTTCCTGCTTTTCACTCAAAATTGTCACTAGACTTTTGAGGTCAAACAAAAGATTTGATACAAAACATTGAGAAATACAGTTCTCCAGGCTGTGTTTTGAAATTTATTTTATTCCTCCACAAAAAAAGAGAGTTAGGCAAACAGGTGTGTTATTTCATTTATTGGATCTGAAATGGCCCGAGAAGTAATGTTTTCACTTAGAAACCTACTGTCTTCTGTCTGCATTCCTTTTCCAGGTGACCCTTCAGCACTGACCATGAGTAACCAAATCACATTTCCCTGTTTTTTCCTATACACCAGGAACAGGCTTTAAGCTTATCAAGGATTTCAAAATACAAGATCTTACACCCTCTGGTTTTGGGTCAGAAGTAATAGAAATACAAATGGCACTAGGCTCTGATCGGGGCCCCCTGACACCCTGAGTTATCATGGCAAGCTACCCAAACTCCAGTGACTGCTCTGTAAGCTGGACCTAACATCACCTTCCTCTAGAACTAGAACCAATGTATTATGTAAAGTGGTTGGCTTATTATATTACTCTTGTCATTGTTATTATTGCCAATACTACTACTGCCTAATAAAAATTACATACTTAAAAGATATGTTTTGTGGAGGAATGAATATTTTAAATGGTTCTCCACAGACCCCCACAGTTGCCTGTGATGTAATTAATATGCTAAAGCAGTGCCAAACTTTAAGGGACATACTAGGCCCCTGGGAATCTTATTAAAATGCACATTCTAGATCAGTAAGTCTGAGATTCTGCATTTCTAACAAGCTCCTGGTCCATATTGAGACTTTGACTAAATTCCTAGATAATTCCACCATCAAGGAATGGACTAGTTCTTAGATATTCATATGACACACTTGACTTGGGGTGGTGAATACACAAAGTAATATACAGATGATGAATTATACACCTGAACTCTATATAACTTTATTAACCAATGTCATCCAATAAATAAAAAAATATATTCTATCCAAACAAAAATTAAACATGTTTACAACATGTAAAAGGATTAATACTTTACACTAGAGGCCCAGTGCACAGATTTGTGCACCAGTGGGGTTCCTCAGGCTGGCCTGCACCCTCTCACAATCCAGGACCCCTTGGGGGATGTTGGATTGCCAGTTTCAGCTCGATCCCTGGGGGCTGGGCCGAAACCAGCAGTCCTACGTCCCCCAAGGAATGTAGTAGTGCATGAAGTGGCAGGCGGCTGGGGAGGAGCCCGAGCCTGGGCCAGGCACGCACCACTCCTGCTCATCCCCACAGCACCTGTCTCCGCCACTGCTTGGTAGCACTGACATGGAGGTGGGAAAGGCTCACACCGCTGCAGCTGTGCTCGCCAGGTATGAGCCCGCATCTGGTGCCCATTAGTTGGCTAAGCAGCACTCCCACTGTGGGAGTGCACTGACCACCAGGGGCCAGCTCCTGCACTGAGCATCTAGCCCCTGGAGATCAGTGTGCATTCATAGGGACCAGTCAAATGGTTTACTGGTTGCTTAGGGTTTTATATATATAGTTTTACATAGTTGAATAATAAGAAACATAACTAACTATAAGCATAAGAATATACCCAGGCTTTATTGTCATAAGTATAAATTAAAACAATAAGCTGTCCTTTATACTTTATTTTCATGATAGTATTCGGGAATGGAAGGGCACAAGGCCACATACCATTTGTAGAATACAAATAACAAAACACGCTACAAGTTGTCGGTTCGAGCATTATTTACACTGGTGAGACAGTGGAAACTAAAATACTCAACGATAAGGGACCAGTTAGCAAAAGTAGGCATGGCACACACATACAAAGGGATGTTACATTGTACTAGGAGTCCAGTGATATAGAAAATGTACTGTATTGACCAAGAATTACTCATAGCACTATTTTTTTTTTACCAAAGAGTTCAAGTAAAGAGCAATACAAAATGCTGATGCTAAAAATGCAGTCACCATTTTCCCTTGTATGTTATCCAGCTATTAAATAATAATTTAACTACTAGAATGCTAGTTTCTTCTGAAATTTGTACGTCTTCGAAAAAAAATGGGGTGTGGGTGCTATACAAATTAAATTCAGATTTTATAAATAGTTTCTCTTTATAAATTAGGCAATCCTATAGACCAAAAAGGAAAACTTCCTTCAGACATTCTATATAGACTCCTCTAGGATTGACCAGTCTGGCTGGGTCTTGTCACTGAAACAGTAATTGGTTTAGGACTGAAATAATCTTCTATTCTATACTCTGTGCAGGTGAGACTGTGAACAACTTAGAGGTTTTTTCACCAATTTTCTAAATACTGTCCTAAGTTTTCTCCTTACTTCTATCCAGCCATACCTGGGAGAAAACAAAAGCTATCCCCAAATTCCTCCTCCTAATCATGGCCAAAGGAACATTTCCCAGCCAGCTGTATGGCACCTACTAAATACTCATTCAAGGAGACAGAGTGAAAATTTATGACCATAAACCCAAAGCAGATTGCACAGATGAGGGCTGTATATAAAAATTGTTATTGTTTAAAGCAAGTAGGCACCCCGTTTGCGGGCAGCGTTGTGGAGGCGGACCTCAGACCAGAGGGCCACCTGTCCCGGGTCATCCTCGCGGGGTCCCTTGGGCTGCCCCAGGTGCAGCTTCACCTCCCAGCTCCTGCCTCCAGAGCCCCGGGCACAGCCCAGCAGGACTCAGTGGTTGTGAGGAAAGTGCAATAAAGTGTGAAATCTGTGCCGTGGGAAAAAATAAATAAATAAAAATAAAGCAAGTAGGCAAATAAAATTTGTCAGAAATTTTAGCCTACCTCAATTGTTTCCACAGGTAAATCATCCCCATTCATGATCACTAACGCTCATAATGGTTTTAGGATATCTGTAAATTTTTAAGAAGTCCAGAGACAAAATCTAACATTAAAAGCCTGATAACAGCATCACCTTTCATTCAATCCTTCAGCCCAGCCAGCGTGGCTCAGTGATTGAGCGTCCATCCATGAACCAGGAGGTTACAGTTCCATTCCCAGTCAGGGCATTTGTCTGGGTTGTGGGCTCCATCCCATGTGGGGTGTGCAGGAGGCAGCCAATAGATGATTCTCTCTCATCATTGGTGTTTCTCTCTCTCTCTTCCTTTTCCTTCCTCTCAGAAATCAATAAAAATATTTTTTAAATTTAAAAAACATTGAAATACTCAGACACAGAGCAGATTGGTAATAGCCAGAGGGGAAGGCATTGGGGGACTGGGTGAAAGAGATAACTACAAATTGGTATTTCCAAATTGTCACAGGCTGTAAAGTACAGCATAGGCAATCTATACTAATAAAAGGGTTATGTGTTAATTAGACTGGGAGACCTTCCAGACATCCTTCTGGACAAAGCCATGGTGGTGGGGCTGAGGCAGAGGCAGTTAGGGGTGCAATCAGGTCAGAGAGGAGGGCAGTTGGGGGTGATCAGGCCAGCAGGCGGAGGGAGGGGCAGTCGGGGGTAAGCAGGCCAGCATAGGGGACAGGGGCAACAGGCCGGCAGGGGGGACAGTTTGGGGCCAGCAGGCTGTCAGGCAGGGGAGGGCAGTTGGGGCGAGCAGGCTGGCAGAGGGGCACAGTTGGAATGAGAAAGCCAGCAGGGGTTGCAGTTGGGAGCGATCAGGCGGGGGCGGGGGTCAATTGGAGGCTAGCGGGGGGACAGTTGGGGCAATCAGGCCAGAAGGGGGGCAATCAGGCCAGCAGGCAGAGTGGTTAGGGGAGATCAGGCAGGAAGGCAGGCAGGCGAGTGGTTAAGAGATTCCAAGGGGGTTGTCCAACTGCCAATTTAGGCTCAATTCCTGTGGGATCAAATTTCAGACATCCTCTAAGGGGTCCCGGATTGGAGAGGGTGCAGGCTGGGCTGAGGGACACCTCCCCTCCCCCCAATGCATGAATTTCATGCACCGGGCCACTAGTACAGTCAATAATATTGTGAAAGCTGCCTTTGGTACCAGGTGGATACTGGGAATATCAGGTAAAACACTTCCTGAAGATGTATGATTGTCTAGCCACTGTGCTGCTAGATCGAAACAATGTTGAAGGTGAACTGTAATTGAAAACTAAAAATATTTCAACTAATTTACTATTTGCCAGTCCGTCCTTCATGATGTGCCTCTAATACCCCACTGCCCTCCCACCTCCCCGTGTTCCAGCCACAGGGGTGGCTTTCTATTCATGCAGCAGGCCAAGCCTACCCTCCTCAGACCCTCGTACTCACCACATCTGCCTCAAATACGCTCCTCATGCACAGCCACCTGCCAGGTCTCTCTGCTCAACCATTACCACCTCAGAGAACTTCCAACTGTGCCGACTGAAACAGCACTCTACCTTCTTTTTCTAGTTCCACTGCTTGTCTTCATGGCCCTTTACACTGACTTCAACTATTAGAACGTAAGTTCCATGAGAACAGGGCCTTTTGCTCTCCAGCGGTTCTCAACCTGCGGCCCCTTTGGCGGTCGAACTTTCACAGGGGTCGCCTAAGACCATCCTGCCTATCAGATATTTACGTTATGATTCATAACAGTAACATTACAGTTATGAAGTAGCAACAAAAATAACTTTATGGTTGGGTCACAACATGAGGAACTGTATTTAAAGGGCCAGAGGGTTGAGAACCACTGCCCTATCCATTCCTGTGTCCCCCGAAAACACTGAACGTAATATAGAATTGAGTAAGTACTGAATTGATACATTTTCTTGATCCCTCCTTTATTGCTCCTTTGATTCCTTTTTCTTTGAATTCCTGTTTTGAATAGAGTGAAGTTGAAGAAAAACAAAACTAAAAAATCATATAAACAGAAATATTGTACTTTAATTTTACCTGAAAATGGTATGTAAGATGATATAAATTACACTGTAGGCCCTGGCTGGTTTGCTTAGTGGTTAGAGCATTAGCCCACGGACTGAAGGGTCTGTTTCAATCCCAAAAGTATGTAATGTGGTTGCACGTGCCTTAGTCAGGGCAGGTGTGGGAGGCAACCAATTGATGTCTCTCGCATCAATGTTTCTTCTCTCTTCCTCCTCTCTTCCAATCTAAAAAAAAATTTTAATGGAAAAAATATTCCATTAAAAAGAATTAACAAAAAAATAAATTACAATGCAGCCTGAAAACACATCCCTGAACCTTGTATAGGCTTAACACTCTCGTTTACAGTAATGGAGCCAGAGCAATGGTTAATCGATAGATTACTATTCAAATTGGTTTGAAAGTCTAGTTTCTAATCTGGAATATAAGGAGCTCAGAAGTCGTCTTCCTAACAGGTAGAAGCTGAATTGTCTATCAACAATTCTTAGATCCATCAGGGAACGGGGTCACAAGGCAAAGCACTGCCCCCAGACCAAAGACCCAGACAGGAGGAGCTGGAGAATCACAATCTACCAGAGCAGAACCTCCATGGGACCAGTAGTGGGGTAGGAAAACCTAAACTGTAGTTGGCAAATTGCTGAAAGCTCAGGGTAGGTAAGGTGGAGTTAAAAACTCCAAGGGACCCAGTCACACACACAGCCCCAGCCCCACACACACTTAGTGTTTTACTCCTAGGAGTCCTACCAGATTCTCACAGCAAAGACAGGGAAAGTCCCCTCCTGCTTTTTGCCAGAGGAGGGGATAGTAGCCATTTTCAGAGACCCAAAGCATTCAGCAGTTTTAGTTTTTTTAAATTGCTTTCATAGAGAGGAGAGGATAGAAACATCAACAATGAGACTGATTGGCTGCCTCCTGCCAACCCCCTTCTGGGGATCAAGCCCACACCCCAGGCATGTGCCCTGACCAGGAATCGAACCATGACCTTCTGGTTCATGGGGCACTGCTCAACCTTTGAGCCACACAGTGGACATTCTGCAGTTCTTAAGGAGGCCTGCCCTCTAGGCAAACTATCTCACCAGAACCTAACCCTACTGAAGTTTTGTTGGGGCCTAACTGACCTGGGAGAAGTCTTCCAGGTGGGAGAAGGGCAAATACCCAACTACAGCCACCTCCAGCCATCCTGCTCCACCTAAGGAAACAAACACTGAGAGGCCTGGCAACCCTTTTTGGGACTCCTCCAGCCTAGAGCTTTGTTACTTTCACCTTAATAAACCTCCCCTTTGGTTAAAAACCACCACCACCACAAAAACCTGAGAGGCCCTTGTGAAGTCCATAGCCCAGGGGCACAGGCTCACGCTCCCTTTCTCCCCCTCCTCCCCACAGCCACACCTCCCCACATCACTAAAGCCTATCTACAGTGGTTCTTTAGCAGGCACATCATGTCCGCTTTCAACAAACAATTACTACATGGATGCCAGAACGTAAAGAACACATTTCAAAGACAAAAGGCAAGCTGACTCAGACACAGCAAGCACGTTGGAATTATCAGGCCAGGGATTTAAAATAATTACATCAATATGCTAAGATAATACATATCAAATTACTAATGGAAAAGTAGACAACTTTCAGGAGCTAATTGCTAATGAAAGCCAGAAATTAGAAGACTCGAGAAGAAATCCTAGAAATAAAAACACGATTAACAGAAATAATGAAAAAAAATAACTTTGATGAGTTCATTAGACCGGACACAGTTAAGGAAAGCATCTGTGAGCTTGGGAATATATCAAAAGAAATTTCCAAAACTGAAAAGCAAAATTTTTAAAGACTAAGAAAAAAGAGAACAGAATAGACACAAACTTTGGGACAACTACAAAGGTTTAGCATATGTGTGCGGGGAATACCAGAAAAGAGAAAGGAACAGAGGAAATATTGGAAGCAATAATGACAGAATTTCCCCCAAATTAACGTCAGACAACTAAACACAGAATAAGGATAAATGGACCCTAAAAAATCTACAACTAGGTCTATCATGTTCAAATTGCAAAAACATAAAAGAAAAAAGATCTTGAAAGAAAGGGACAAAAATACCATTATCTACAGAGGAGCAAAGATAGAATAGCATAAGGCATTTCCTCATAATCCATGCAACTGAAAAAAGTGAAATATGTATTGAAAGAAAAACAAAAACAAAAACACCAACCTGTTAAGTCTTTATTCTGTGAAACCATCCTTCAAAAGTGAAGAAGAAATACTTTTTCAGGCAAACAAAAATTGGGGGAATTTGTTGCCAGGTCTGCCTTGCAAGAAATATAATTTCAGAGAGAAGGAAATGATATATAGGTCAGTGTCGACATAAGAAATGTCCAAACCTGTAGAGAAGTTTTGATTTCATTTCAGTCAAGATGACAATTGCTGGAAAGCAAAATTTCAACGAATTGAGAAAATGCTCCCAAGAATAGCAGTTTTACAACTTTATACATTAGAAGCAACAGAGGAGTCGTACAAGAGTTACATGGAATCTATTGCTGGTGGATTAGGGAGGCAGAAGAAAACAAATCTCTGGAATTGGATATAAGGTAAAGCAGACACTTCTTTGAGATTGGTGGGTATGGGATAATTAACATTTATAGCACTTAGAGATGGTACGTGGGGAACAAGGTAACAATGTGGGGTTCTGTGGTCTCCTGTGCTGGTGGGGGAAGTGTTCCTGAATAAAGGGTTTACTCTGACATCGCAAGGACAATAGATAGGATCACTTAAGGTAAAGAATGACCTTTGTCAAGGAAGCTAAAGGCCTAGGATGACTCATTTTTGGTTAGGAAGTTTTATGTTCAGAATATCCTATGTGGCTATTTTTGGTTTCTGAGTATGTAGGATCCAAGCTTGTCATGTTTAGTATGTGGCCCCTTTCTCATCCACATCAGTATCTACATAAAGAAAGGCAGAGTATTAAGAGAAGGAGTGAAGTGAGGATAAGATACTTCGAATGGTTTTGTATCATATTTACCTTGTTTGTCGTAAATTAGAAGTAATTTCAATCACTAGGCAATAAAAGTTGTATTAATAAGTGGAAATTGTTTGGAATCAGACAAGGAAAAAGCTGAGCAAAATGTGGTAAGATTTCCTTGGCCCTAATTAAGATTCTTTCTGTCCAACCAGTGTGGCTCAGTGGTTTAGCGCTGACCTATATGAACCAAGTCACGGTTAGATTCCCATGCCGCCCAGGTGATCTGAGAGTCTCTCTTCATCATGGATGTTTCTACCTCTTTCTCCGTCTCCCTTCCTTTCTGAAGTCAATAAAAAAAATCTCTAAACTAATAAAAGCGGAATAGTAAAATTAACCGTTTCTCCAGGACACACAACAGCCAATCAGAGCAACTGTATGCAAATTAACCCAGCCAACATGGTGGCCAGCCGCCACTCACGGACCTGAGTAAATGTTTAGGCAGCGTCCGTTGCAGCAGGAGCGAAAGCGAAACTACCAGCGCTCCACTTGCTTAGCCTTGCCTCAGAACAAAACACATTTGCAACATAAGGAGCTGAAGCCAGGCCTAAGAGTAACAATTGTTTCATTATAGAAGCCTGGAGGTGAGGCAGAGGAGGCTTCCTTAGTAAAAGGCCTCACCTTAAAGAAACAGCATCAATTATAGGAGATAAACAAACCCCAGTCCTTAAAGAAACAGTGTATCAATTATCTACTCTATAAAAGCGAAATAGTAAAATTAACCGTTTCTCCGAGATGGGGTAAGCCACGCCCACCAGCCAATCAGAGCGGCTGTATGCAAATTAGCCCAGCCAACACGGAGGCTGCCACTCCCGGACCTGAGTAAACAGCAGTTTCCATTGCGGCAGGAGCAAAAGTGAAGCTGCGCCCACTCCGCTTAAACTGCCTCTAGCGAAACACAGGTTTGAAACAATGTAACAATCATAGAATCCTCGGGAGCTGAAGGAAAGAGCAGCCCAGGCCTAACCAGTAAAAGTAACAATTGTTTCATTATAGACGCTGCGAGGTGAAGCAGAAAGGAGGCTTCCTTAGTAGTTAGTAGGCCGCCTTAAAGGAACAGTGTATCAATTATAGAAGATAAACCAATGCCAGGCCTTAAAGGAACAGCATTAATTATAGGAGAGAAACCGCAAAAACCTGCGTCCAGCCAGCCTTGCTGGGACATTGGGTCAATGGGAGCTGTGGGCAGCCTGAAAGCCCGTCACCCAGGCTGGTCAGGCACGCCAGCAGTTGGACATCCCCCGAGGGGTCCCAGACTGAGAGAGGACACAGGCCGGGCTGAGGGACCTCCCGAGTGCACAGAGCAGCTGCAGGGCTGAACAGCACAGGACCCAGGACCAGTGAGTGGGAAAGAGGCTGCAGGGTTGGAGGGCACCGGGAAGCGGGAAAGAGGCGGCAGGGGGTTGGCAGCCTGCTTGGTGGGCTTCCCAGGCCCTTTGTGGGGCATCGGGGAGTGGGTAAGAGGTGGCAGGGGGTCGGCGGCCTGCTTGGCAGCTGTCCAGGCCCTTGGAGGGGCATCGGGGAGTGGGAAAGAGGCAGCAGGGGGTCAGTGGCCTGCTTGGTGGGCTTCCCAGGCCCCTTGCAGGGCACCAGGAAGTGGGAAAGCAAGGTGGTGGGCCGGGGAGGGTCTCGGCCTGCTTGGTGGCTGCCCAGGCCCTTTGTGGGGCACCGGGGAGCGGGAAAGCAAGACTGCAGGGGCCAGGGGCCTGCTTGGCAGCTCCCCAGATCCCTTGGCGGCACCGGGAAGTGGGAAAGGAAGGCAGCAGGGTACGGGTGAGTGGGAAAGAGTCGGCAGCCTGCTTGGCGGCTTCCCAGGTCCCTTCCGGGGATCAGGGAGCAGGAAAAGGCTGGCCTGACCACGAGGCGGGGTTTTCCCTGCTTTCTGGTGGCTGGAGGAAGATGGGCAGTAGGCAAGCTTGGGAGACAGGCAGCACCCAGCCCTGGTCACAGCTCAAAAAAGAGAACAACATGCAGGGGAGGGCAAGAGTTTGAGAGATCAACA
>PVJC01045988.1:0-13481 GCA_004026665.1 Murina feae
TTGAGTAGAGCTCAGGGCCTGCAGGGCTCTGGCTTCCTCCATTGCCTGGGGCAACTCCAGCTCCGAGGTTGCCGTCATCTTAGTTAATCTGCATATTTGATCTTGATTGGTTGGTGGCATGGCTTTGTGGTGTGGGCATGGCTTCTGGACATAACGGAGTGAGGGTCAATTTGCATATTACTCTTTTATTAGAGTAGATGTTTTACCTCTATTTCCACACAATTTACAGTATAACTCTGTACCTTATCCCATTAAGAAGTGAAATCTATTTCACTACCCACTAAAACCTGGTCTAGCCTTGTGACCTGCCTCTGCCAATAGAATGCAGTGTACCTGACACTGTGTCAATTACGAGCATAATTGTTAAGAGGTCAAGATCCATCCTTGTTCTTTCTCTTGGAAATTGATCCACCCTCTATGTGAATAAGCTTGGGATAGCTCTTCTGGGGAGCCTGTAAAACAGAGATGAATCTCTCTCCCCTAGCCAAGGCCTCCCTAGACTAGCCAGCCCACAGAAGATCTGTCAATGTGACCTAGATGCACAAGCCCATCTGAGATCAATCAGTCCCAGACCAGATCAGCAGAGCCCTACAGCTGATCCAAAGACCCATGAGCTAAAAAAAATGCTTGTTTTTTATTTAAGTTGCTGTGATTTAGAAGTGCTTATTACATAACACTAGCTAACAGATACAGACCTCAAGTGACTTCATCTCTACCTGTACTAGTTTCTTGTTGCCACTGTAACAAATTACCACAAACTTAGTGGTTGAAAACAAGGTGCATTAATTATCTTACATTCTGTAGTTTAGAAGTCTGAAATATGTTTCAGTGAGCTAACGGCAAGGTGTCAGCAGCACTGACTTCCTCACAGACTTTAAGGGGGAGTTTATTTCCTTGTCTTTTTCAGTATCTGGGGGCTTAAATTGTGGCCCCCTTCCTCCATCTTCAAAGCACATCCCTCAAATCCTTGTTTCCATCATCATATCATGTTGTCCTCTCAATATGACCCCTGTGTCCTTCTGATAAGTACTCATTGTGAGTACATCAGACCCATCTAGATACTTCACGATAATTTCCCCTTCTCAAAGCCCTTAACGTAATAAGATCTGCAAAGCCCCCTTTGACATATTATAAGATAGCATATTCAGATTCTAGAGATTAGGACATATGTGAGGACCCGGATTCAGACTCCACACTACCTTTTCCTTAAAACCACCAGAGTCATATTCTTTTCCTCTTTCAAATTATGAGAAAAAAGTTTACATATGGGAAGAAAAATGAATATCAAGTTCAATAAGTTATAGCAAGATTGGGGGGAGGACTATAACATTAGATTTAGTTGGAAAAAAATTCAACTTAGTAATGACAATAACTACTATTTATTGACCTCCTACTATGAGCTGGAAATATGTTGGGCTTTTTACATTTAATTATTAAAGTATTTCAAGGCTTTACATGAGGCTGAGCCTGAGAAATTTAAATGTGTCTGTAGCTTCTAAGTGGCTGAGCTGGGATGTGACCCTGGATTTTTCTGCCTCCAAAGTTCATTATCCACATTGGTTAATTGAAATCTCTCTTATCCTTGATACTGTTTCTTCAACTTGCAAATCTAATAGTCTAAAAGCAAGATTTATAAAAGAGAAATCTCTTAATTCAAAGATAAGAAACATTATCCAGTTCTAGGATAATAAGGGCATCTACTGTAGCTTGATATAATTCAAAGTAAAATGCTCTTTAGTCAATTATTAATGTTTCTGGATTTTAGCCTAATTAGCTATCAGTAACCTTAAGTTCTTATTTTGATACTAGGGGCCCAGTGTACAAAAATTTGTGCACTTGGAGGGGGAGGGTGTCCCTCAGCCCAGCCTGTGCCCTCTCACAGTCTGAGATGTCCACCTGCTGGCATGACCCTCACCCCATGGGGGTGTGGCCAGTCTGGGTGAAGGGCTGAGGGCCGTTTTCAGGCTGCCCATAGTCCCTTCAGCGTTCATGTCCCTACTGGGGTGCCTGAGCAGCCTGGGTGAGGGGCTGATGGCTGTTTGCAGGCTGGCCAAGCCCCCAGTTGGGACCCTCACCCTATGAGGGTATGGCCAGCCTGGGTGAGGGGCTGAGGGCCGTTTTCAGGCTGCCCAC
This sequence comes from Murina feae, assembly GCA_004026665.1. NCBI lineage: Eukaryota > Metazoa > Chordata > Mammalia > Chiroptera > Vespertilionidae > Murina > Murina feae. Next base: position 2,134 of record PVJC01045988.1, read on the forward strand.
AGCTCCCATTGACCCAACATCCCAGCATGGCTGACTGAAATCAGGTTTCTGGGGTTTATTTATCTTCTATAATTGAAACTTTGTTGCCTTAAGTGGAGGCCTCATCAGGCAATGGAAGCCTCATATTTGCTTCAACTCTGTGGCTTCTATAATTGAAACATTGTTGCCTTGAGCAGAGCCCCGGCCGGCCTAGGCAGGCAGTTTCAACTCCATCGCTGGTGCAATGGAAGTCTCCTGTTTGCTCTAGCTTCGTGGCTGCTGGTCGCCATCTTGGCTGAGTTAATTTGCATACAGCTGCTCTGATTGGCTGGGGGCGTGGCTTGGCTGGGTGGGCGTGGCTTAGGTGTCTTAGAGTGATGGTCAATTTGCATATTACTCTTTTATTAGATTATATTGTTAAACAAATGTCTAAATTTTGACCCATGACTTGTTTTAATTATCATATGAGTCATATTTATCATCATTTTAAAATTGCACTCATCTTAATTGATTTTCACTTTGGCCTAATTTTTATTCAGGCAACAAACGTCTAGTTTGGGGTTACTTTACAATTTCTTTAAAATTTTTACTTTGAGACTTAACTTGCAAAGTCTTTTTGTTGAAGAAAAACTGCTGCTTCACTGAAAAACATTTCATTTGTAACTAAAACATTAAAAGAGTTTCTGACTGGGAATGTGTCAGTGGCAAAAAACATAAAATGCAAATGAATGGTTAAATGAAAACAATTTAAATATGTGCATACTAAATGCACTCATATTTGAAATATTTGTTAATAAAATATTCATGCACAATTATTATCAAATACCTGACTGCAATATAATTCTTAAGACTTCAAACTATTTTGGAACTTTACAAGATTATTATAAGGGAAAAGGCTAACTTCTGTTACAATGCAAACTAAAGCCCACTGATTTATTTTGTGGTAGGGTCAAGTTTTCACATCTCTTGGTGTATTAGTTTTCTAGGGCTACCATAACAAAGTACCACAAACTGACTAATTTACATTTGCAGTAAAAGTACAAAAAGGTGTTTGGTGAGAATATATAATGACTTTGAGTCAGTGGTAACTTTGGGAAAGAAAGAGGTGGGATAGAGGACTTTGAGGTTTAAGATTTGTCTATTCTAATTTATTTCTTTTAAAAAAGGAGTTCAGAAAGAAAGTAAAATGTCTATCTCTTTTTTATAAGTTACATGCATGATTATTGTAGAAAAATTTTATTTCAAAGGAAAACCATATATCTTATATACTACTAGGGGCCTAGTGCACGGAATTCATGCACTGAGGGGGGGGGCGTCCCTCAGCCCAGCCTGCCACCTCTCACATACTGGGAGCCCTCAGAGGATGCTCTACTGATGGCTTAGGCCCTTTCCCTGATCCACTTGGGGAGCAGGCCTAAGCTGCAGTCAGGCCTCCCTTTGTGGGAGGCGACCGGGCTGATCAGGGGAAGGCACCAGCCCCATCACCCGGTTGCTATAGCCACTGCCAGTCACCACAGCCACCAAGGTGTTTTCATCAACACAGACTCCAGTCCCTTCACCATGAAGACATGACAACTTTCTCTAGATATTTTCAAGATGTGTCTTTCATAGGATGTGACATTTCTTTCTTTTTTTTTTTATCCTCACTTGAGGATATGTTTCCACTGATTTTTAGAGAATGTGGAAGAGAAAGAGAAAGACAGAGAGAAATATCAAAGTGAGAAGTACACTTTGATTGGTTGCCTCCTTCATGAGCCCTGACCTGGGCCACAGCCAGGGAGGAGCCTGCAACCTAGGTACATGCCCTTGGTCAGAATTGAACCCAGACCCTGCAGTCAGCAGGCTGAGGCATTATGCACTGAGCCAAACTGGCTAGGTCAGGATGTGACATTTCTTAGCCCTCCAGCAGCAGACCTTCATGTTTTTCTCCAGGAGTGTGGTGGAAAAACCCTAGGTCACCTTCTTGGATTATTATTACCCAAGTTGCTAAGAATATTACCAGTGGCATACAGGGAGCTTAGCCAGTGAGTGGTCAGAAAAGGTGTTTCCTCTATAGTTCACACCAATTGCCAGCTTGACCCCTGCCCAGGCCTAAAGCCTCTGGCCAAGGCTTTAGGCCTTGGCAGGTGACCCCCAGACCCTCTGATCACCAGCTCGCCCTCTGCCCAGGCCTAAAGCCTCTGGCCCAGGCTTTAGGCCTGGGCAAGGGCTCCCATCTCCCTCTGATTGCTGGCTCTGCCCCTGCCAGGCCCAAAGCATCGGGGCCTGGGCAAGGGTCCTCCATCTTCCTCCAATCACCAGCTCTGCACCTGCCCAGGCCTAAAGCCTCAGGCCTGGGCAGGAGCACCCTTGGCTCTGATTGAAGGCTCGGCCCTGCCAAGGAGCCCCCTGGCTCAGGCCCTTCCTAGGCTGCTCAGGGCCCACACAGGGCCTACCTCAGAGTGACCTGGGTGCCAATGATGTTACCAGGACCCAGGCCACTGGGTGCCTATATACGCAAATTAACCGCCATCTTTGTTGGGTTAATTTGCATACTCATCGAATTGGCTGGTAGGCATAGCAGAGTGATGCCAATTTGCATGTTTCTCTTTCATTAGTGTAGATTCTCTTCTGTGTTATCAGATTATGGCTCTGCTCACTATCTTTGAGCTATTTGTACTCTTTCTAATCTGTAGGTAACTGACAGACACAGGGCTAAATAAAGTCCAACACTGTCACGTTAAATTTTTGTAGTTTATTAAATTGCCCTGTCTGGTACATATTTAATTGACTTCTGTTTGGGTCACCAAAGAAGGAACACAGGAGGCCAAAAGGGGTAAAGAATTATAAATGAATTATAAATTTATTAGGTCATCTGGAGATCAGATGGGCTGACCCCCAAATGGCACCAGTATCTAGGGACTGAGCATTGGATATAAAGGACTCTAGGTGGACTTTTCCTGGGTGGAGAATTCTCTGGGCAGATCCTGAGGGGAAAGATACTGGTCTTAACAAGTGGCATGTGGTCTAAGCGAAAGGGAATGTTGGTTGTAAAGTATTCTAAAGGTCAGTTCCATGAGCGGGGTTGTCTATTCAATTATTTGATCAGACCTAACAACTTCTTCTCCCATAGCCAAAAATAACACAGTTTTGTCTCTAGTTACAATCTCTGCTGCCTATTAAATAATTAAGTCATATAAATACAGATTGTTTTGGACTTGTAATTTGATTTGTAACTATTGAATGTTCATATGTTACTCTGTCAGACTAGGAAGGTACCACCTGATATAAAACCACAAATCCCTTAATATCATGCCATGTACATAGTATAACTTTAATAAATACTATTAGCTTACCCATGGGCTATACTCTAATTTCTTCTCATTTTTTCAGTCACAAATGCTGGTTTGGACAAGTTTTTAGATTTACAATTCCATATATTGGATGGTTGCTTATTTTCTTATTAATAGAAATAATACTTTAATCACAAATGTAGATACAATTTCCTATTTTAGTTTCTTGACAAAGAAAAGACAAGATTATTGTTCCATAGTAGACAATTATTGTATAGAAAATTAAAATATAAACTGGCAAGTCAGAGATGTATATATATATTTTTTCCTCCTTGCACAATACTAATATTGTACTGAACTATTAGCAAATTTCATTTTCAGCTAAATTACTTTTTAAATTTATTTTTATTTATTTATTTTTAATTGAATATATTGGGTTGGCACTGGTTCACAAAATCATACAGGTTTCAAGTTGACAACTCAACAAAACATCATCAGCTTATTGCATAATGCACTCATAGCCCAAAATAAGTCTCTTTCTGGCCCCATTTATGCACCCTTCACCCACCTTCACCTCCAGTCCCCTTTCTTTCTGGTTCTCACCGCACAGTTATCTGTGTATGTGTGTGTGTGTGTGTGTGTATATATTTACAATTTGCCTGCTACCCAAGAAGAATAGCATTTTGCCCACTCCATGGACCTTATAGATTATTTAAAATAAAATTCTACCCTAAAAGGCCAGGTCTTAGTTTTTTTCAAAATTTGTAATTTATTATGATTCTGAATTATAGTTTTATAGATACCATTCAGTCCAGGAAAAGAAAAATTCAGGAAGGCCCACATGTTATTTACCTATCTATATTATAAAAGGTCAGTGGCTGTAATGCTGTAATGACCAAACGATCAGTCAGTCACTAGGAGGTGCATTGATGGGTTCACGGCGGGGTGGGTCTGGGGTCTTGCACAATTTCATGCAGTGGGCCTCTAGTAGGTAAATAACAGATTAATTTATTTTTAAAATAGTTTATTTGATAAAGTATCTTTATATGGAAAAATAAGAATGGTGAAAAGAAAATAAATGGTCAAGGAAATCTAAAACATAAATTGTCAGTCCTTGAAATAAGGATGTACATGACCAAAACTCTTAAATTATTTTTCTATTCTTCAAATAGTAATTACCTTTATGAAAATCTATTTTTCTCAATTATAATCTAATCCAATAATAGAGTAATATGCAAATTGACCCTTACTTCAAGACACCTAAGCCACGCCCACTAAGCCACACCCACCATCCAAGCCATGCCCACAAGACAAACAGAGAGGCTGCATGCAAATTAACCCAGCCAAGATGGCTGCCGGCAGCCACAGAGCTGGAATTAGCAGGAGGCTTCCATTAGGCTGGCTGGGCCTCTGCTCAAGGCAACAATGTTTCAATTATAAAAGATAAATAAACCCCAGAAACCTGATTCCAGCCAGCCTCGCTGGGACGTTGGGTCAATGGGAGCTGTAGGCAGCCTGAGCTGGAATAAGCAGGAGGCTTGCCCCAGTGATGGAGGAAGCTAAGGTTCCTGTCTGCCTAGGCCAGCTGTGGCCTCCGCTCACAGCAACAGTTTCAATTTTAGAAGATAAACAAACCTCAGTTACCTGCTTCCCGCCTTGGGCTCAAGGAAGTGCTGGGAGCCTGGATTGTTAGGGGCAACCTGACCTGGGCTCCGGTTAAAGTTTCAACTTTAGAAGTTAAATAAATCCCAGCCAGCCTCGCAGCAAACAGCCATCAGCCCCTCACCCAGGCTGGCCAGCCACGCCAGCAGGTGGACATCCCCTGAGGGATCCCAGACTGTGAGAGAGCACAGGCTGGGCTGAGGGACCTCCCAAGTGCACAAATTTTTGTTCACTGGACCCCTAGTGTTATATAAATTAATTCAATTTGTGATTTCTTTGATTGCATAAAAATTTGTTTAATAACAGTTTATTCTTATAAATTTTCCAAGATGTTCTTTGGATAAATATATTAGAAAATTATTATATGATCTTTAATATAAGTACATTTTATAAGTTTGAGATGATTATAAAGATTTATAGTAACACTCCATATTTTTTCAAAGATCTTTTCAACTTTTTATTATTTTTTAAATATATTTTATTGATTTTTTACAGAGAGGAGGGGAGAGGGATAGAGAATTAGAAACACAAATGAGAGAGAAACATCTGATCAGCTGCCTCCTGCATACTCCCTACCGGGGATGTGCCCACAACCAAGGTACATGCCCTTGACCGGAATCAAATCTGGGACCCTTCAGTCCACAGGCTGACACTCTATCCACTGAGCCAAACTGGCTAGGGCCAACTTTTTAATTATTAATGAAATATAAGAGTCATGTATGGATTTTCTTTTTTTAAATACATATGTTCAATACATATTTTATACCCATATTAAAATGAATCTTTCAGGATAAATATACACAATCGATGTATTTTATTTTTATACTTCCATGAGAAAATTTTCACTAAAAATGTTCTCAGATATTTTAGCCAATCTAAATGTGTGGTCTCAGGACATAATGGACAGCTTGAGGTCAGTCACAAAACTCCCAGAACTTTATTTTCAGAGCTTCTATTTATGCCTTTGTATTAATAAACTTTGCCTTTGACATTTCTAAGTTAATAGTGAGTTTTATCCCTCCAGACCATCCTAATGAGTTAATTTAAAAATTTCTCACCTCCTTGACGTAGTGGCCAGGATCCATAAATTTTGTGGTGATGTGATTTAATCCAATTAAAAGGTCCCTTCTTTCCTGCTGTGAGGTAAACTGCACCTCTTTTTAGTTCCAATTTTCTGGTATTGTTCCCAAAGGGTGCCAGCCCTAGATTAATTAACAACTTTGTAAAGCCTTCCTTTGCTGAAGTGACTTCAGGACAACATGCTGAGTCTTTCTAAAATCAGTGGACTGAGAATTCTATTCTTTTCTTGTCATATTGAAATGTTGGAGTTACATGTGTGTTTTTTTCCTCATCATTTGATATCACAGGTCTATACATGAAGATTATAAAAATGTTATGGAACAGATTTCTTAACTATGCCAATAAACCTATTTAGTAATATTTTGAGCCAGTCTGGTCAGTAATGATGAAAGATCTAGGAAATTATAGGGCAATTTTTTATCTACACTAATTGTTTGGGTGTTAGCTCGGATAAGAAAAGTCTGTTAGCATTCAACAATTCAAGACCATTGTCGTTAACAGTATTTTATTATCATATTAACAGTATTCATTCTATCTGAATGGAAGATACTGCTCTACAAAGTATGAGATTTGAACACTGACTAAGTCTCTGCTCCTGAGAAATGTGTGATCTTCCCTAAAGTGGAAGTCCTTAGACAAGGATGATGATGACTTTTTCAAGTCTTATCAAAGGTGAGTGCTCTAACCCCTGCTGGTGTGGCTCAGTGGTTGAGTGTTGACCTATGAACCAAGAGGTCATGGTTTTGATTCCTGGTCATACCCATGCTCGATCCCTAGTAGGGGCGTGCAGGAGGCAGCAGATGGATGTTTCTCTCTCTTCCTCTCTTAAATCAATAGAAATATATATTTTTAAGTGAATGTACTATCAAATTACCCCGTCTTCACAATGTTAAAGTTAATGCTTTTTATTTGTTTGATTATGCTAAAAGATAATATGTTCAGAAAAGGTAAAGTCAAAACTCTCCTATGCTCATTTGAAAAACAACAAAAAACATGTGGTAAAGATTTTATTTTACTAATATGAGGGAATCAGGCAGATGCTACAACTATCTCAAAAGAAAAAAAATTGAAATCCCCACAAATTTTTTGTGGTATAGAGGAACTGAATTGTAAGTGGAGGCAAGCCTAGTTTTTCTAGCAGTAGAGGGATGAGAATGTGTGGGTATGTGTATGGTGGGGAGAAGGATGTTAATTAAATCTGTCAGGGGAAACAAAATTTATATGGACATCAGGGATCTACATCTTAAAAGGTTGTAAAATGGTTCCAAGGTGAAGAATAATGCTACAATCAGGTATTCTAGAAGTATGTTCTATAGACAATGTAGTTTTCCTATATTTTTTCTATAGAAACTTTCTAAGCCTGTTTGCTTTTGATTATTTTCTTACTGCATTTATTACTATCTTATAGAAGAATTATTTACAATAGTCAAGATATGGAGGCAACCTGAATTTCCAACAGCAGATGAATGGATAAACAAAATACATTATATATACACAATGGAATATTAAGCCTTAAACAGGAAGGAAATTCTGATACAGGCTACAACTGCTTGAGCCGTGAGGAAATAAGCCAGTCACAAAAAGATAAATACTGTATTATTCCACTTACATGGATTATCTAGAATAACCAAACTCATAGAAACAGAAAGTAGAATGGTCATTGTTAGAGGAGATGGGAAATGGAGAGTTGTATAATAGGTATTGTGTTTCAATTTTACAAGATGCAAAAGTTCTAGAGCAGTGGTTCCCAACCTTTTTTTGGCCATGCCCCACCTAACCATTTCTAAAATCCTGATGTCCCCTCCCCCGTCATATATAATTCCAATTACTCAAAAAGTATACTCCTATTCACATGAAGGAAGCCCAAAAGGCCATTAACTTTGTCTGAACAAGCTTCCAAAGAACATAGCATCCATGACAGAGAAAAATAAAAGAGTAAAAGTATAGCTGAAGTACTGAGAAAAAAAAATAACTAAGAAATTGTTTTTTAAAAATACTAATATGAAGTAATATGAAAAAATAGCAAATAAAGTTTCAAAACATAATAGAGAACTGAAATGCATAAATATTTCACTATATATTTATATACTGTATATGAGGCCCCTAGAACCTTAAGAAATGCAAAAAAATCACTGTTAATAACTCATTCTCAAATTGCCCCCTTAAAAATCAAATTGCCTCCCTGTAGGACATGTGCCCCATCTTGGGAACCACAGTTCTACAGACTGTTTGTGAATATACTTAACACTACTGAAGTAAACACTTAAAAATGGTTAAGATGGTAAAAATTATGTTATGTGTATTTTATCACAATTAAAATACTACCACTGATCTGAAATTTTAAGAAAAACATCATTTTAATGTATACGATACTGCATTGCATTATGTAATGGGCCACTTAAATAGTGACTTCTTATGAATAAATTATTACTTTAAAATTTACAAGGGAAGATGATTAATCATACTTTTCAAAGTTTTGAAATAAATCCTTTTAAATATACTGGAAGCCCGGTGCACAAAAAATTGTGCACTCGCGGGGGGAGGGGGGGGGTCCTTCAGCCCAGCCTATGCCCTCTCACAATCTGGGACCCCTTAGGGGATGTCCACCTGCTCCTCAGGGGATCTGGCCTAAGCTGGCAGTCAGATATCCCTCTTGCAGCCATGGAGCCCTTGGGGGATATCCACTTGTCAGCAGAGAGCAGGCCTAAGCTGCAGTCAGACAGCCTTAGCGCTGCTGAGGAGGAGGGAGAGGCTTCTGCCACCACCGCTATGCTGGCAGCCGTCAGCCTGACATGTGGCTGAGCAGAGTTCCTCCTGTGGGAGTGCACTGACCACCAAGGGACAGGTCCTGCATTGAGTGTCTGCCCCCTGGCGGTCAGTGTGTTTCATAGTGACCAGTCATTTTAGTTCTGCTCTTAGGGTCAATTTGCATATTACCCTTTTATTATGTAGGATGCTTTACAATGATACCAGTTCTCTAGCTTGTGGAGTGGCCTGAAGGAATATTTTATAACAGTACTGGGTGGTTTCAATTTAAGTTATTTCACAAAACTTTGGCCAAATAAATGTAACTAGGGCTAGCTTTGGTCTGAAATATAAAGTCATTTTAAAATTGAACTTTGTTAACATGACTTTCAAAACTTAAAAGAATTATTAACAGGACTTTAGATTCAGGATAAAATAATTTTTTTCATGCCTCATATCTTAATCACACTTGTTCCATGTACTCAAAAGGTAACTCTGCATGTACCATATTGTTTATATAAAAAACATGCTAAAGAGTGATACTTCTTTATGATGGAACATATTCCTGAAAACCAATATTTCAATTAATAAAATTATGTCAAATCCTGAGTTCTCTAGGTGTCACATTAAGAGAGAAATATTTGAAAAACAAACTTGCATCAGGAGATTCAAGTTTACTTAATGAAGTCTAGGTTGGGTTAAAGTTTAGGCTAAAAGTAAATTAAAGGCTGACTTAAGACATCAGTCCAAGTGAGATAAGCCAAGATAACTCCTTAGTGCCAAATATGGACATATGAACTTTGCCTAATAATATTCAAATATATACTAAGTTTTCTAAGGGAAAATTTTTGTTTGATATATCTAAGTTGTCCTCCACTGATGTATAGAATACCCTTCTTCATGTCTACCCAGTTTCTTTTCTTTATTATATTCTTCTCTTCAGGAAGTGATGCAAAAATGGATATGTAGGGGAAGGAAAGGTGTGATCATAAATGTTATCTATAAGAGGTCATTGAATTAAAGGGAAAGTCAGTAAAATATCAGATAAAGAATAAATCTGGATTTAGGTAAGTAGAGTTTTTTCCCCCCAAAAAAGGCTATTGCATTTGAGAAAGGGAAATATTGAAACAGGGAGAACAGTGATCAATGATCTGTAAGCATCTCAAAGCACAAGCACATGGCTCTTCTTTTAAAGGTAGGAATAAAAAAAAAGAACTGGGTATATGGACATGGGAATAAGCAGGTGGAATGAAAGGACAGTTAAGCAGGAAATGTTTTTCTTTGAGGTCAGCTTATTTTCTAGGACCATTAAAGGGAGTGGGTTATGCATTCAATGTTTGCTTAAGTTCAAGGGTGGGCCAAAGTTGAGGGGCCTGGGAGAAGGAGAGAAACCTCACTAAAGTTTGGTCATGTCAAGTTAGCAGGCACTTGTTCATTTGTCAGCTGAGATGAACAGTTTAGCTAATCATTTATGAGACAAAGAATGGGAATAGAGGGTCTGCGTTGGGTCTTGCCATAGTGAATAAGGTGGGTATCTGGAGTCTTACCTAAGTCTTATGGGGAAGGGTGGTAAAAATTAGTTTGTTTTCTCTGCAGAACTACCAAAATTTCAATAATCAATATGCTCAAAACTCACTCCAGTGCCATATCTTAGTATAGCTTGGGTCTTTTGGGCCTTTTTCCTTTTTTTTTTTTAAATCAGCACTTTATTATTATTATTACTAGAGGACCAGTGCACAAATTCATGCATGGGTGGGGTTTGGCCAGCCCACACCCAATTGGCAGATAAGGGCTGGGCCTGTCAGGAGGAGGAGACAGTGGGAGGTTGGCTGGCCATCCCATCCAGATCGGGGCCTGATCAGGACTGGGCCAGCTGAGGGAAGGGACTGTGGGTGATTGGCCAGTGGGCCCCACCCCTGAATGAGGAGGGGGGGCCGAATCAGGGGCAAGTGGCCTGGGGGAGGGGCTATGGGTGGTTGTCAGCCAGCCCTGCCACTGATCAGAGTGAGGGGACCAATTGGGGGTGGAGCTGACTGAGGGGAGGGGTCGAGGGCCAATCAGGGTGGTGAGAGCCCATTGGAGGTGGGGCTGGCCAGGGGGAAGGGCTGTGGGGGATTTGGTCAGCTGGCCACACCCCCTGATCGGCCGGTTCGCAGGTCACAGTGGGCATTCAGGTCAATGGCTATATATATATATATATATATATATTACATTTTATGGAAACTTGACAGTGAAGTATAGCAAAAAATGCCACCCTAAATTATACCACTTTGGCATATTGATTATTTTGAACTAAACACAATTGAGAAGCAGATACAAGAAAAGCTCTTTGCCCTCCCCCTATTTGTCTAAAAGTAGAACATCTAAACTAATAAAAGCGAAATATTAAAATTAACCGTTTCTCCGAGACAGAGTAAGCCACGCCCACCAGCCAATCAGAGTGGCTGTATGCAAATTAGCCCAGCCAACATGGCGGCCGCCACTCACGGACCTGAGTAAACAGCCCTTTCCATTGCGGCAGGAGCGAAAGTGAAGCTTCGCCCCTCAGCTCAGCTCCGATTAAACTGCCTCTAGCGAAACACAGCTTTTTGAAACATTGTAACAATCATA
>PVJC01045990.1:0-13484 GCA_004026665.1 Murina feae
CTCTTCTTCTTCTTCTTCCAAAGATATTGTCTTTTGCTTTCTAATGCTCCTTTTGTCAATCCCCTCCCTCCTCAGGGTTTTGGCCCTTGTGTGTGGTTTGAGCTGGGACTGACCAGCACAGGAACTGAGTCTCTACAGCAGCGTGGCTTCCATCAGCCACTTCATGCCTCCTTTCCAGACAGATCCCGCCCAGTGCCCCCGCCTGGTCTCCGCTCTGTGTCCTCCTGCCCATAAGGCACTCAGGATGGCCTCTACAGGACTTCTTACAGGAAACAGAGATTATCTCACAAAAGGGGACAATCCTGCCCTTGCTTAGAGAGGAGTCTCCCTCCCAGCAGTAGGCAGAGCCTCTGGAAATGGAACCTGAAAACGCTCAGGTATAGAGAGTGGACCTTCTCCAGCGGGGTTAGCTGTGGAGAAAAGGGCAGCGAATGGGCTCGGAAATCCAGAATCTTAGTCATCAGGGTCAGGCCGTCTGAGCTTCTACCTGTTGCTCAGCTTTCATCTCGTGTCCTCTCACAGAGGTTGCACAATCCCTGCAACCTCCAGTGGCATGGAGCTCACTACCTCTCTAAGCATCTCTTTCCCACTCTACTTGCTCTTCAGGATCATCCACTTAAGTCCCACAGGGCAGACAGGACATTTGAGGGAATCCTCTGAGAATTTTATGAGCAAAACAACTGCAAGTTAGGCCATAACTCCACCTCTCGCGTACAGAGAGGAAATCTTTTCAAGTCCCAGGAATTAATTGAGCTTGATGAGAGGACGTATGTGAACATAGGGAATTCATTAACTGGGGACACGGAGCATTCCTGCTTCCACCCATTGTCTCCAAATCTGCCCTGATGCAAAGTCCTCCTCTTTGCCCAGTGCTCTCCCATCCTTCCTCCGGTGGCCCCTGCTGGGGTACTGTGGGGAGGGGTACCTGTTGGCCTGTTTCCACTCCTCCCTCTTTGTCCCCCAATCCACTGGTACCACTTCTCTGCGGAAGGCGCGGGCACGGTTTTCACTTGCAATAGTCCCAACAGCATGGTGTACAGCAGGCCTCCCTTTTCTGCAGTTTCACTTTCCAATGTTTCTAAAGATATTAAATGGAAAGTTCCAGAAATAAACAATTCATAAGCTTTAAATTGTGCGCCACTCTGAGTAGGATGATGAAATCTTTCACAAATCTGCCCAGGATGTGAATCATCCTTGTCCAGCAAATCCATGCTGTACGGACAATGCAGTAAGGTATTTTGAGAGCCAGAGAGAGACCACATTCACATAACTTTTATTACTGTATATTGTTATATTTGTTCTATTTGATTATTGGTTATTATTGTTAACCTCTTACTGTGCCTAATTTGTAAATTAAACTTTATCATAGGTATGTATGTATAGGAAAAAAAGCATAACAATAGGTTCGGTACTATCTGTGGTTTCAGCATCGACTGGATGTCTTGGGAGGCATCCCCCATGGAAAGGGGACTCCTGTATTCGTGCAAACCACAAAGATGTCATGAGAGCACCGCCTGCCAGGTGTCGTCAGGTGCCGGGAGCACACAGAGGCCAGAGCTCCTGCCTTTCCGGAGCGCACAGACTACAGGCATCGGATGGCAGACGAGGCAGAGGATTGCAGTGGTGTCTGTGCAGCAAACCCCTGGCCCCTCCAGTCTCAGGTTTTTGTGGCATCGTCAGCGAACGACCTGCAGCCCTGCAGTCAAAATTGTAAAAGAGCAAGGCCAACCTGTACTTGTCTTTGTTGAGAAAGAGTAAAGGTGACCCCATCCATAACCCCGGCCACAAGGGTCACCATCTCTTATACTTCCTCCCACCCCCACGGGCCCCCAGGCTCTGGAAGCCTCACTGTCTGGCTCTCCTTGGAGCAGGCCCTGGTGCTCCTCCCTCCTGGGCCAGGGAAGGCAGGCAGGTGGGGAAAGACCACAGAGGCACCCAGAAGGGAAGCTTGGAAGGAGGCTGTCATGGCATCAGGCACAGAGACAAGGTGATTCCTGAAAGGTGGCACAGGACGAGATGGACCCAAGTTTGCCACGAAGCTGCCTGCCCGTGGCTGTGAACAGGGACTTCCATGTTTCAATGCATGTTCACTTAGCCTTGGGAGGTTATTGCCATTTCTGCCACTTTCTGGCTCAGACTGCTGCTCGAACAGACTGCTATGCCGCTGACCCGTGAGCCGGACATTCTGCAGAAGCTCAGGCATGGCCCTGCGCCTTGTGTAAAGGTGTTCTGTGCTCTGGAAAGTCCCAGGCCCTGGCTGGCTGACAGTAAGAGGGTTGGCGGCCTGGGTGTGAGAGAGGAGGCCTTCCTGAGAGAGGGCAGGATGCCCTAATGGGGAAACACGGGGTTCTACCCTTGGGGCAGCTCGGGTGTGGGGCCAGGTGGCTAGGACATGCCCTTGGGTAGAGCTGGGAGCACCCGCCTGAAAGCACCCGTGGCACTGAGGAACGGGCGGCAGTGCATGGGAGCTAGGGCCTTGGAAGTTCGTTCCTGTGAGTCACCTTACTATCACAGCTGTCCCAGGGCAGCAAGGCCGGGCACCAGAACTCGCCCATTTTCACAGAACTGGGTCCACTGGTGCACAAATTTCATGCACCAGGCCTCTAGTGAATAAATAAAATGCGAGAGGGGCCTAATGGAGAGCAGAGGTGGATGCGTCATGGTTTGAGGAGGAGTAAAAATAATGGTGAGCAGGAAGTGGAGAGAAAAGGTGGGAGGGAAATGTCGGGGCCTCTGACTTCACCCACATCCCATATCAAATAGCAGATCAGGACCAGAACCCAGGGCCCCAGCCTCTTTCCAAGGCAACAGTATACCACACACAAAGCAGCTCTAACTCTAGCCACATGTTTTGGAGGACTCCATAATGATCATAGGACCACATGTGTGTCAATGCACAGACACGTGTGAACCTGAGCAGAGTCATGCAGCAAAAGTGAAGGCTCATGCCGGTGAAAGTGGGGAGAGGGTGACCGCTCTGAGGAGCAACTGGCAACACTTAGGTAGAAATGCAGGTATCTGCACGTCTTATACCAGCAGTTTAATTTCTGGATTAACAACACAAGGAAATTATGAGCAGGTCCCGAAGGACCCAGGGCAAGGCTGTCCATGGCAGGTCACTTGGTGGGGGTGAGGGGTGGGGTGAGTAGGTGGGTGGCAGGTTATGTGTGTTTCCATCTGTGTGGGTGAGGGCAGGCAGACTGTGGCAGGAGCACATCACAGAATAAGGGCAGCAGCGATAATCATGGGAGGGACTTCAGCAACACAGCGCCGAATGAAAGAACATGAGAAACTCTAAGAGTTATCCTAACTAAAACACATACAAACACAATTTCCTTTTGAAAGAACACAGAAAGTTAACAAGTAAGCAGATTAGAATGACTGTGCATTGGGAGATGGGAGTGGGACATGGTGGTGAATGGGAATCTGTCTATATAAAACCCTAATACTCAAACTGACTGAATGGCAGACACTCAGTGCAGGAGCTGCCCCAGCCCGCAGGTCCCAATTGGTGGCAGCGGCAGCAGGCGGGGCCAGGCCAGACAAGGTGGGTATGAGCGGGGGCCCCCAATCACCCTGCCTGTTACCCCACAGATGGGCCCTGATCACCAGCCAGGCCTAGGGACCCTACCCATGCACAAATTTCATGCACCAGGCCTCTAGTGAATAAATAAAATGCGAGAGGGGCCTAATGGAGAGCAGAGGTGGATGCGTCATGGTTTGAGGAGGAGTAAAAATAATGGTGAGCAGGAAGTGGAGAGAAAAGGTGGGAGGGAAATGTCGGGGCCTCTGACTTCACCCACATCCCATATCAAATAGCAGACCAGCATGAGCACCCAGGGAACACTGTTCCTCTCCCTGAACTGTGCCAGGCCCGAGCAGGAGCTGGGGGCCATGCCGAGGTGACACTGCAAGGTCTCTGTCCTCAAGAAGCTCACAAACCATGTAGATGGCGAGGTCAATGTGCAGATAACCACACAGCAGGGCAGCCTCCAAGCAGGTGCCTGGGCTTAGGGAGATGCCACCAACAGCTAAATGTGCCCAAATGGCTGTCATTTACTGTTTTAAAAGAATGCTTCAAACAAACTCATAGACATGGACAGCAGGATGGTGGTTATCAGAAGGGAAGGGAATGGGGGTGGGAAGGATGAAGAGAGTAAAGGGGGTCAGATATGTGGTGATGGAAGGAGACTAGACTTTGGGTGGTAAGCACACAGTGGAGCATACAGGTGCTGTATTAGAGGAAGTGCACTTTAAACTGACAATATTAGTAACCTGCGCTACCCCAATAAATTCCCAAGCCCTCACACTCTGTTTTCTGGTTAGTTTCCAACATCCCGTGAGGGAGTCCTTATGAATGTCTACAAATGGGGTAAGAGGTGACCTTGCTTGACCAACATTGTCCAAGTGGTGAGGGCAGAAGGTGAACTCAAAGCGAGGCCTCTGTCTTAGGTGTGAGGGTCTCTCTACCACACCACCTTGCCTTCTCAGAAAACTGCTGGTCCTGCCACATTCCACGTTCAGTCCAGGCTCTGGGACTCCCCTGCCCAGGAGGTCAGCCAGGAGGCCAGGGGGAGTTAGAATGAGCAGAAGTTTGGCCTTTCATTTAAGCAGATGCTGAATCTCAGCTGCACTTGCTCCCTTAACCTACAAATGCCTGGCACTGTAGGCTGGGGCCCACTGAGCCAGCACAACACTCCTGGCTTGATGAGAGGCTACTGCAGGGGATGCTGTAGTTTGGTTTTGACACATATTCATTCAAGAATGAATCCCATCTACAAGCCACGAGCTCTCCAAAGGCCATCATTATTCGTATACGCACAAAAGATGATGGCATCGGGAGAGAGAGCAGAGTCTGGAAATGCTATTATAGGTCACTTGTATTTAGAGAATTGGGGCATCCATAGGGAAGGCTGGAAACCCAGAGCCTCCTTAGCTGGGGTTATGTTTTCTCATGGGTGGTGGTAACCATGCCAACCGCGAGCTGTAAAGTGGCCAGACTGTTCTTACCTGTAACTGGGGGAAAGGTGGGTGACTAAAATTTTATAGCACGTATTTTTTATTATAAAAAGCACCTTAATCCCACCACCCAGAAATGTTCTCTTTCCTGCTACAGACATATGCTCTACTGTGACGTTTTTATGAGGCAAATTAACACACCACAGTGAGCATGCGTGTGCTGCCCCGACTGTAACAGGATCCGATCAGGAACCAGCCTGCCAGGATCTGCCAGAAGGCTGCTCCTGACAGCACAGGCGCACACGGAGGCTTTGCTGGTCTGACTGGGATTCCTGTGGGGCGACTGTGTTGCTTACCATGAAGGTTGTAAGGTCAAGCCCACTGGCGACAGAGGAGGGGACAGCTCCAGAGTTGGTGACTTCAAAAATAAATACGGAAAATTTATTTGGCTTTTGCCCATTTAGATCAACTAGTCTATTGTTTTTTCCTTGCAATAAAAGACACTCAGATCTATAGAGACACTTTAATTATTGAAATTATTTCAGGAAAAATACCTTGGTTATTGTGAGTCTAATGCTCTAGCATTTTGTCCACTTTTTTTCCCATTGAAATAATTGGGGTTTTTAAAAACGATGGTATTTGAAACACATGTTTTTTTTCTGAGTTTAATAAAATAAAGCAGAATAGGCTCTATTTTTATATATACACACATACACACATGTCATTTTTAAAACAAAATTGTACGTATCATCTATATTTTCTATTCTTTACTTAATAGCATATTGTAAGCATTTTCCAGCACATAAAATACTCTTCAAAAATATGATTTTAATGCCTAAGCATTCCTTATATGAATGTAACATGCAGTACTTCTCCCTATTCAATATTTTAAGCTGGTTCCATTTTTTTCTATTATAGAAAAAAGCTGCGACAACGACCTTCTGTCCACATCGTTCATTATTTTCTTATAGTAAATTTAGAATTTTAATGACCTTCATGAGGTAATCATGAGTATTACTGATGGTGTATATAAACCTCCAATGCAATGCTTGGTACACAGCAGGCATTCGATGACTGGAAGCTATAAATAGGAGAGCAAGCACCTCAGGGAACAGACCGACTCTGCTGGAGCTGAGCTAGGAGAGAAATGTGCTCCACTTCGTCAGGGGGTGATGTCAAGGGATAGTTTGTGGGAAGGAGAATGAGAATGGATGCGGTTGTTTTTGTTCCTGGGAGCAGAAGGGCCTGCCAACCTCCAGAATAAAATGGTTCTCGATGTCACCCTCCCCACTCCCACCCGCTCCCAGACAAGCTCTCCCTCAGCCCTCAGGGCCCTCGCGCTCAGCTTACCCTGTGGAGAGGGAGTCTGAGCCACACTGATGACTCTGGATTTCGATACAGAACCTTCATGTAACGGAAAACTGTGAGCACAGCACAAACAACATAAATAAACCACGTTCTTGAAGATTATTTATTAGCTGTTCTCACTCACGATGAAAGGAAATAAAAAAGTAAATGAAACGGAAATAAAATAAGATGAAAATCCAGCAACATATCTTCCCCGAAGACTTCAGCTGGACTCTACGCAGTGGACCCCGAGGAGCCTCCTGTGTGCAGCTCGAACTCACTAAAAGAAGGACTTTAGAAACAGCCTGAATTCTTCTAAGATGCAGGTCTGACCTGCACAGTGAGAAGTCTGGAGGGGGGCTTTTTAAACAGAGCCTGCAATGCTTACAGGCCTCAGAGCACCAGCCCGGCGAGCCACATGGTCACGTGAGCACGCTGGGCTCCTCGTTGGAATGAGTCTTCTCAGCCCAGACAACCCCATTGCATGCCCTTAGGGGTGGCCGACCTCCGTTCTTTGATGATGGATTTGATTTCTGAGCACAGTCTCGTCCCCTGGAGCTGCTCCAGCCGAATACAGGATACAGAGTTCTGTGCTGCAGCTGGGAGGTGAGAGCTGCGAAGGCCAATGAGACCAGCTTGGGGATGTGGGCCCCCGATGGCACTGAAGGCTCTCTCCAAAGAGGCGGAGGCGGCGGTCTTCAGCCCTGCGGCAGGCAGCGCGAGCGTCCGTCCTGGGGGTGAGCGCGCCTGTTGGGGGCCCACGTGGGAGGTCGCCTTCGTCTGAATGCTCAAAATCCAGGCCAGCTCTGGCTCACTGGCTCAGAGCTCACTGGGAGCTGCAGAAGTTCTGTTGGTTCTTCCTCTCAAAATGGAAGCCTGTCAATTTAAAATCAATTTACATTTTGTCCCAGAAAGGCCTGTTCTTAAAAGGATTTCCATTCTCTGGGGGCTGAAGGCAAAGGGCACGGTTTTCTTTTCCTCCTTCTCTCCCAACACCGGCTTCCTAGCCCTCGGGAAGGTGTCTCCGTGCTCGCCTTTCCTGATGCCTGTCCCCTGGAGGGAAAAGTCCCCGAGCACCAGCAGTGTGCAGGCCACGGTGCTGGGTGGCCTCAGGACAGGGGCCCACGGGTGGGAGAGCTGCAGCACCTGATCACAGAGGACCTCCCCGCAGTGTCTCTCAAGGGGTTCAGACACCAGCCGGGGGCCTGTCCCAGAGGCGCCCCCTCCTGCCCTCCCCCCAGATCTGAAGAGCAAGGCGGGGAGAATGCACCTAGACCTCCGGGATGGGGGTGTTGCAGTTGCCGTGGTAGATCCTGACGTGGCCCTCGCACCGGAAGTAGGCCTCGAAGACGTCACTGTAGCCGTGGTCCCTCCACCAGGTGCAGAGCTGCCGGTTCCAGGTGCAGTCCAGCACATGGAAGAGCTCGGGGTGCTCCATGCCGATCATGGTGAAGAAGTCCTGGTCCCCGAGATGGCCTCGGAAGTGGTACTTGTCGGCCAGCTGCTGCACCTGTGCCGGCTCCAGCAGGCGGCTGTAGAGGGGCGACTGGCGCATGGCTTCCAGGTTCAGCAGCATCACCCCACTGTTGAAGCCAGGGAGCCCCTCGGGCGGCGGGCCCCCCACACGGGTCTTGGGGTTCTCATGGCGAAACTGCCAGAATGTGTGCCTGGGAAGGGGAAAGAGAACAGACTTAGCCCGATTCGAGGGGTGAAGCAGTTTGCCAGCACTGCTCCCCTGAGTCTGTACCACCACCCTGGCAGGAGACAGGGTTTCAGCCCAGTTCTCCAGCTATGAAACCTTCTGAGGTTCAGAATCTGTATCCTGTCACAGGCACGTGGCAGGGCTGGGACCTGGACCCAGTCTCCTGATGCCAAGCCTCGGGATCTTCCCATCATCCTCCACTTCCACAGGATGGCACTGCCGCTGCCACATCACATCTGCACCGGATGGGCCTGTCCCTCCTCACCACACTCTGTGAGTCAGGTGCTCTGTGAGATGGCAGTCACTTCACAGCCGGGAAACTGAGGCACGGAGAGGCTCGTGAACTTGCCCGAAGTCACATAATTAATAAGCAGCAAAAGCAGGGGCTAGCCCGGCTGGTGAGGCTCAGTGGTTGAGCATTGACCCATGAACCAGAAGGTCATGGTTCGATTCTTGGACAGGGCACATGCCCAGGTTGTGGGCTCAATCCCCGGTAGGGGGCAGCTGATCAGTGATTCTCTCTCATCATTGATGTTTCTACTGATCTCTCCCTCTCCCTTCTTCTCTCTGAAATGTGTGTGTGCGTGTGTGTGTGCGTGTGTGTATGGCTAAACCCAGGCATCTGGCTCCAGAGACCACTTCTTAAGATAGTAACAATGCAGGTGGAACTTTCTACCCCCTTGTCTTTGATCTTGAAGAGGAGAGGACAGAGAAGGAAGGGGAGGCGATTCTGAGTGCTGACCTGGTAAAGACGTAGGAAGCTACGCACAGCCTGAAATAAAATCATTTCTGCTTCAGAATAAGCTCATTCTCAGGGCCCCAAGCCTGACAGTTGCGTCAGGTTGCACGAGGGGCGGAGGCTTGAAGCGGCTCAGGTCACCTACCTGTGGTTTAGGTGAAAGTCAGCTGCGACTTTAGAGGGACTATCGTCTCAACTTCAGTTTCCCTCCGGGCAGATTTAGAAATCCAGTCTAGACCCATAGTTCGGGGGATGTCAGAGCCGGAGACCCTGCTAGGCCCTATCCAAAGGCTTCCCTCTGGAGGAGGAGGGCAGATTCAGAAACTGCCCAGAGGTGACATGGTCAGGGCACTGGCTATGCTGTTCTCCAGCCTCCCCAGTCTCAAGCCCCCGTGCGCTGGGAGGTGGGCAGCGGGAGGGGCGAGTCCAGGCTCTACATCCTGGACACGCAGGCTCAGCAGGGGGGTCCGTGGTTTGTGGGAAGGACGGAGGGCCCTCTGTTGTGGGCAAGGAGCAGGAATGGGGCAGGGGCGCATTCAGCATCACACCACACCTCACCTGCTGTTACTTCCCTAGAGAATCCTTAGAGGGGGAAGGCCTCCTGCCCAAACCCCTTGCCTCCCCTTTCTCTGCCCCCAGCTTGGAAATGCCACTGCTGGCCTCCCATAGCGACACCGTCCCCATCAGTCACCGGGGAGGACCTGTGTGGGGAAGCGTCTGGCTCAGGGGAAGGAGAACCGGAGACCTGGTCCCGGCGGGCCAGAGCGGCCGTCTTCTGGTTCTGACACATTTTTCCGAGTCTGGGAATGGAGAGACCTTCCTTGAGGTCTCGCATATCACAAAGGGCGCCGGGAGTTTGATCCTGGTGAGGGAAAAAGCATTCCCCTCGGACATTCTCACACGCAGAACACACAGGTTCATTGTCTGAGCTTCGCCAGAATGGACTATGAGTGGAACCGCGCTCCGGCGCCTGCTTGGTGATAAAAACCTTGGCAAAAACAAGCTTCGCAAGCCAACTGAGCTGCGGGAGCCTTTCGAGCCCTGAAGCCTGCACAGATGGGATTGCAGAGGGACTGCCGTGCGGCCCGGCAATTGTTTGCTCATCTTACCATATTTCTTCCAAATGGTTCGCGTCAGCTCCAGGTTGCAAGCCAGCTGAAATTCTACCAAACAGACGTGGGCTACCACAGCAGAGGAGGAACCCTCCAACCAGGGGCTGGACCACGCCAGGGGGTGAGAGCAGAAGCGTTCAAGGGAGGAGGGGGTTGCAGGGATAGTGGAGGCAGAGCGATGCCCGTGGAACCCCTGGACACCTCACAAGCCATTGAGCCCAGGTTTCATCTCCTTCCTCCCCAGAGAGCCACTGGGATGCAGTGTGGGGCACGTCAGCCTCCCCAGGGTCTGTGAGGTCTCCCAGGACCACCTCGCACAGCGCCCGAATGGCAGGGCTTCAGGAACAAAACCATGATTGACAAGGAATGAGGGGAGGTTGGTGCGGCTCAGGCTGTGCAGCCTTCAACGTGGGCTGGGACCAGGGCAGGGAGTCGTCAGGACACAGAGCAGTAGCTGCAGAGACCTCAGGCTCATGGGCACGCAGCCTCCCACTGTGGGGTCCATCTGGGTAGAGAGAGGCAGGGGCCCCCAAGAGGGTGCTCAGCTGGTTCAGAAGGGTTTTCACTCCTGTACAAGCTGGGGTGCAGGGAGGCCAACATAGCTCCGAGCACCTTACCAACCTCAGCAGGGAAGTTCCCCCCATCTCCCCTGCCCATGCAAGGGTGACCTGACACTGAACTTAATGGGCCCAAAAAGGGGGCCCGAGGTCCAGCGAGAGGACAGAATATCTTTCCAGGCAGGGACCAGAGCCAGGTGCCTCCTTGGGAACAGAGTGCCTGGCACGGCCGCTCGATCAGGACCAAGAGGCATTTTACAACAAAAACCAGAGGGAACCAGGTCTGGGGCGTCGGCACGTTATGATTTGTAAGGCCAAGCCGAGAAGGGACAGGAAATTAGAAATGCAAGCTGCTCAGGGCATCTGCTCAGGCAGAAACACTGCCTGAAGATAAACTGATGAGTTTCTAAGCACAGGATTACGTCCAGGCTGCCCTTGTTCAAAGCATTCCCGCTACCCCAACAGGAACCCACAAAAACAGCAGGTACTTAGAGGAATGGCAGGGTTCGCTGGCCGCCATGTCGGCTGGTTCTTGTGGGGGAATTGTGACAGCCTTGCGGCAGAGAGAATGACAAAGGGACGAGGAGGGAGGGGACCACGAGGGGTGGGGCCACAGACTCCTCACTTGCCTCAGCAAGGCAAGGGTTGCAAAGCCCTCTTACTGCCTCTACCTCAGCTCTGCTCCTGCAGCACAGCAACCTCACTGCCAGCATCCGACCGGGGAGGACAGAGGGGCTCGGTGGGTCAGGGGCAGGGCCCGCCTCGGGGAGGGACAGTGCATCAGGGGCAAGGCCTCAACTTGAACCCAGGGCTCCTGATCTCCAGGTCTCTTTCATCTTTCCCTCAGATTCCACAAGCTCACATTCCGAGGAGCAGTACTTAGATTTCAATCCTTTCTCTGGATTTCACTGGCACGCCCCAAGGCCAGGGCACTGGGGCCCAAGCCATCAGATGATGCCACTGCCACTGACGTTTCACAGCGTCAGGGATCAGACCCGAGAACCACTCTGAGGCGGGTCAAAGGGTGCCCAGACCTTTGTCTTCCTCACAGGGCCTGCAGCTACCATACATACTCACAGGACACTGCTGTGACATGCTGAGGCTGCGAGGATGCAGTATCTGGTTCTGAGTCCTGGAGCTTCCAGAAGCTTCTCTGATCAACCTCCCACACCCACAACCCAGTCATGTTGCCCTGCCTCATCATCTAGAGCTGGGCCTGTTAAGGTCTGTTCCATCCCCCATGGTCACCTGCAGACCACACTAGAGGGGGACTAGAGGAGGAATGTTTTCTTTCCCTTTAGAAATAACTTCAACTGCGAAACAAGCCCTGCCCCCTTGTAAATACTAAGTCTGCCCAGAAGTCAATGAAGCTTACTGGGAAAATACACATGAAAAATTTTCAAGCCCATCTTTCAGTTATAAGGGTGGATTTTCTAAATGTTTTACATCAAGTATGTACTAGTTAATAATTGTTAAAAACAGCGACGCCCACTTTCACCACTCCTGTTTGATATAGTACTGGAAGTGCTAGCCATAGGATTCACACAAGAAGAAGAAATAAAAGGCATCCAAATGGGAAAAGAAGAAGTAAAATTGTCCTTATTAGCAGATGACATGATACTATACATAGAAAATCTCAAAGGCTCCATCAAAAAACTACTAGACCTAATAAATTAATTCAGTTCAGCAATGTAGCAGGATACAAAATTAATACCTAGAAATCTATTGGCTTTTTTTATACACCAATAATGAACTCACAGAAAGAGAAATGAGAAAAATAATCCCATTTACCATTGCACCAAAAAAATTAAGATACCTAGGAATAAACTAAACTAAGGAGGTAAAAGACCTGTACTCGGAAAACTACAGGACATTGAAAAAAGAGATAGAGGAAGACATAAACAAATGGAAGAACATACTGTGTTCATGAATTTTAGAATCAACATCATTAAAATGTCCATACTACCCAACACAATCTACAGATTCAATGCAATCCCCATTAAAATACCAATGGCATATTTTAAAGATCTAGAACAAACTCTCCAAAAATTCATCTGGAATAAAAAAAGACCCTAAGGGGAGAACCAAGATGGCGGCATGAGGTATATACCTAAATGCACAGCCTCCACACCTACATTATAGAAATACAACTATTCAGATAAACGACCATCCTCCAGAACCAAGGGAGGGGAAGCGTTACATCTAGAAGGCAAGAGGAGTGCTTTGAGACTGAATAGCAGCTCCCAGCGCGCCCAAACTGAAAGGTACGCAGAGAACAGAGGCAGGGTGGTGCAGGTGAAAGGGTGGCAGCGGCGATCGGGTCCGCGGCTTAGAAGATTATAAACTCCCGGGTCGCACTGAATGCAACGCGGGCTGTAGGGCAACGGGGCGATGGAAGACCAGTGGCGTTCTAGCAGTGCTATTCGCAGCTATCACTGATGTGGAGATTCGGGGACTGAGAATCGTGCGCAGACCCCAGGGCTTGGAGACGCCAAATGCGGTAGAAACTGCGGCATTAGCAGAGGGGACGCCATTGTGAGTCGCTCCACCCCTGGTGATTCTGAGACCCCGCCCCACCCCACCTACAACCCCGCCCAAGCTGTGCGCCTGCTGGCCTGCAGCATAACCTAAGGTCTGCAGCTGAGACAGAACTCCAGTAGATCCAAACTCCAAACAACGAGGAGAAAGGCCTGCAGGTCATTTCCCCCAGTGATACCTCCCGGTAATAACTACAACAAGACTGTGCACCCAGCCTTCAAAGGCGTACAAAAAGAGTGTCCACCCCAGGTGATTGGGGAAGCTGAATCACTGGGCCATATATAGGACACCTAGCACAGAAAGCCAAAATGCGGAGACTAAGAAACAGATCACAAAAGAAATGGAGGAACGCAAACGACTGGATATAGAGTTCAAAACCACGGTTATCAGGTTTTTCAAGAAGTTTCTAGAGACTGCTGATAAATTTAGTGAGACCCTCAAGCATATGAAAAAGAACCAGATAGAAATTAAGCATACACTGACTGAAATAAAGAATAATATACAGAGATCCAACAGCAGACGAGAGGATC
>PVJC01045991.1:0-13488 GCA_004026665.1 Murina feae
CCTCTCCTCTCCTCTCCTCTTTCTTTCTTTTTTAAAATATATTTTTATTGATTTCAGAGAAAGGGAGAGAGAGAGAAATGTTAGAGACTGGCTGCCTCTTGCACGCCCCCTACTGGAGATCAAGCCCACAGCCCGGGCATGTGCTCTGACCAGGAATGAAACTGTGACTTCCTGGTTCATGGGTCCATGCTCCACCACTGAGCCACATTGGCTGGGCTGCCATTTCTTAATGATCTGCTCCATATTCCTAGCTCCTAGGTCCGTGAAATCTCCCGGAGACCCCTGGGCAGAGCAGTTGTGTTCTTCAGGCTCCTCCACCAGAGATCTTGCCTGCATCACAGTCTGACCTGCATGTCAGTAGGTGGTTTTCAGTCCACTGTCCCCACTGCTAAGGGTCCCCTGGGGCAGGGTCCACACAGGAGCACAGAGCTCTCCACATGGGGGCATTCAAACCTGCCTACTGGTTATGAAACAGACTGTCCCACCTAGTTCCCCAGGCAGGCGAAGACAGTCAGGCACTGGCCATAAACTGAAAGCTGAGGGCAGCGAGCTGGACAAGAAGGGACAGCCTTGCCCTTCATGAGGTGTGACGTTGCCTCTTCACCATGGCCAGGAGACTCAGCCAGAATCCAGACCCCTACTCCTTCCAAGGCCGAGAGCTGCTTCCTCTGAATCCCTTTCTCAAAGTCAAGTGCATTGAGAACCTAGCACCAAAATGCTCCCAGAGGTCCTTCCCACTGGGCCAGGCTTGGGTCCAGGTACACTATGTGCCCCAACTCTGCTCTGGGGGTGCAGAGGTGAGTGCTTTCAGGACAGGCAGCTGGTGGGGGCCATATGCTTCCCCCCTCCCTGCTCAGATTTTGGGAAGCTGGGCTGCTGGCGGCGCCACCCTGTGCTGCTTCTGAAGTCCTGTGGCCTCCATGGGAGCTGATGTCTCAGACTCACTCCAAGCTGGTAATTGCATTTCTCTGGTTTAGCTCCCTCTGTAGCCTCCATGGGACAATGTTGTCATCAGATCTGCTTTTTCGAATCAGCTTTCCAAGGGACGTCTGCAGACAGCATGGTCCTAGAAGCTGTCTCATAAGGCGGAGACAGAGCAGAGCCTTAGCCTTGCTGGGTTGGCTTCAGGAGCCCCTGGCCCTGTCCCCACTAGCAGGGCTGGGGCTCCTTGGGGACAGCTGTTGGGAATGGGGTGAGAGGTGATGGGGGCCTCCCTATCCACTTGTCCCACTCAGTTCAGGGCAGAGTGACTCTCGAGGGTCAGAGCAAGCAGGACTGTGGCTCTGAGGGACAGACATGGGGTGTGAGGCCACCTGGCAGCAGCCTGCCAGGGGGCCAGCCTGGCCATGCACAGGCCACCTGTGTGACTTTGGGCAGGGAGCCTGGAACAGGAACCGATAAAAAATGAAAGAATGAAGCAAGAGGTTAGTTGAATCCGCTTTCATCCTTCTGATTTAGCACTGGGGACAACAGGTGTTTACCTGGGAGGATTCTACAGCAGTTCTCTCTCAAAATATGTCTCCATGTAGGTGCCCTTCATGGCAGTGATTAAGGTTTGGGGTTAAGCATTGTCTTCTTCATAAGTGTCTAAGTTTAGTTCCTAAGCGCTACTAGGAGCTAAATTGAAGAAAAGGGTAAGGGAGAAAGCTCTGAGGCCAGTGGCTTGAGTTTAACATACTGGCAAACTGCTTCACTGCTCAGAATCTCAGCTTCCTCATCTATAAAATGGGAATAAGCACAGTGCCAAATCACCGGGGTTTTCTCGAGCATGAAGTAATCTGGGTGGGATTACAGAGTGTCTGGGACAAAGATGGTTCTCAACAAACACTAGCTTTCTCATATTGTCCTAAACATCATTTATTAACCACTAACTTTCCTTGGGTGATGGGCTCTCAAGAGGTCCTTAGGACTTTGGAGAGGTGGAGTGGGGGGCGGGTAGGAGGATGGGTGAGCAGGAGTGGTGGGGGCCAGGGAGCAAGAGGAAGAAGGCCTTTGCTGAGTCTCTGCTCAGTGCCTTCCCCTCCCCGCCTTCCCCTGCCTGGTGGCTATACGGGGATCCACAAGAGTGGCACAGTAGGAGGCCTCTATGTCACAGGGCCCTCCTGGACCCTAGCTGTGTTCCCTCTGGTTGCCATGGTGCTGCTTATCTTGTGATGTAGCTGAGCTCAACAAGGCCATAGGTTGTGAAACTCATGTGTCTCACTTGCAACCCTACACCCCACAAATCCCCTTTCCTCCAATGGCAGACTGTGGGCATTCTTGGCAGTGCCTTTGCAGGTTTCTGGTGGATGGGAAGCTGGGAGGGATGGGCCAGCAAGTAATGACCTGCTCACGGGTCTTCAGCTAGCCCCAAAGAGCCACCTCCACCTCAGAATGGTGATAAGCAGCACAGAGATTGCAGTGAAATTTGGTTGAGTCCCAATCCTCTTTTTCTGACCTCATTCACCTTCTGGAAATGATTCCCTGACTAGTGGGTTAGGGAGAACTGGAACTATGAGGCTGTTTCTATTCATTTTAGTGATTTTAAGGGGGCCAGCTAGAAACAGTTCACCTGTGTGTGCAAGGCTGTGACCATTCTCCTTGGTGGTGATGACCACTCTGCTCTTGTCCTTTAAGGAATGTCTGTCTGGTCCACATGCAATCAGGGGCTGCTCTAGCTTCCTTGTGGCTGGGACCCCCAGACCCAATTCCTTTGCGTTATTAGCTATCACTTTTCTTAAGTCAGCGGATGTCTAGACAAGCAAATGTGGCTAGAGGCGAGCAGGGCTGAGTCCAACAGGCGGGCGACAGGAGGATGGCCTTGTCCCACGGCCCCTGGCGCGGTCCCTGGCAGAGGCACCAGGAGCCCTGGCCAGGAAGTGCTCCTAGACCAGAACGCGGCCTGTTTACCGGCAGCCGCTCACATGGGCCAGCGCTGCCCACGTGGCTAACGCTAGGTGCATCTCGGTAAACTTCTGCATTCCCAGGAAACCTCTACTGCGCGGGGAGGGTGCCCTTGTTCAGGTGGGAGAAGGCAGCACAAACCAGGCAGCTCCCAGCGGACCTCGCTTTCCTCTGTGCTCCACCCCCACAGCTTCTGACGGCCTCTCACAAGCCCCTGCCCACCGGTGAGACAGGCGTGGAAGCTTCTCAAATGATAAATTCCAGAACTCTGAACTGTGGTCGCTCGGCAGCACCAAGGATGTCTGTTCTGTTTATAGCCAGCACATCGCGGCAACTGCTTCACGCTCCAGATCGCTCGTGGTCGGGAGAAAGTTCCCCTGAAGCTCTAAAAACTTTGGGGCTGTAGCCAGTGACCATTTCCTCCTGCTTCCTCTTTAGTGTGTAGTAGAGGGGTTGGTTCCCTCCTTCCCTTGCCCGTGGGCCATTAGCGGGAGGAGGTGTTCTATTATCTGAGCTCCAGTGAGCCCAGTAATGGGAGGAGGAGGGCCTGTGGGGGCGATTTAATCTGAAATTCAATGGCCCAGTTACTCTAGTGGGCTTTACACAGGATCCCAGGGCCCACAAGTGGGGCGTCCTGTGGCAGGCGGTACCTGCAGTGGCAGGGAGGTGAGGAGGGAGGGAGGGGGAGGAACCTTGTGCAAAGAACCCTGCCAGTTGCTTTTGCTCATCACAGTGGCCCTTAAAATAGTCAGACCCAGGCATCAGGCCGTGCCTGCTCCGTGGTTTGCAGCTGTAGGGGCTTAAATCACATTCCTGCAGCTTTTACAGTTAATTCAAAATGTCCTGCAGAAAATATTTGGCTAGCCTGTGGACAGCCTGATGGCCTATTTCCATGTGGTGATGGGAAGGTCCTGTCTGCTAGTCTAGGTACCAAATGGCCAAGGGGACCAGGTGGCAATCTGAGGACAAATCTTGTATAAAAATAGCAGGCCTGCCCTGCATGTCTGTTGCCAAACATGTTGGGTATTCGCTCATCAGTTCATTTTTTTTACTAACTCATCCCTCCCACCTGCACTCGTGACCTACACAGCACAGTCCTCCTCTGCACGCGCACCCCGTACACAGCCCTTGGCTGGGCTCCATCACCTTGATTATGGGCTCTGACGACTCTTCGTTCCCTGCGTCTGTCCTTCGTGTTGGAACAGAAGAATTGTCTCTTCTCCTCCTTGCCTCGTCTGGATCCCATGTCCTTCTCTCTTGGTTCTTTTCCAACATCATTCAAACCTTTTCCCTCTTAAAAAGTTCCTTTGGGATCCCTAACCTCCCCAGCTGGGACTCTTCCCTCTGCCCGCTCCCAGCCCAAATGT
This sequence comes from Murina feae, assembly GCA_004026665.1. NCBI lineage: Eukaryota > Metazoa > Chordata > Mammalia > Chiroptera > Vespertilionidae > Murina > Murina feae. Next base: position 4,251 of record PVJC01045991.1, read on the forward strand.
GCACCCCCACCCCCGCCACCTCTTCCTACAGAGATTTGGCTGCCAGCCCCCCACTCCCCAGACACTGCTCTCTGACCTCCAGGTAGAGAAACCCAAGAGCCATTCTCTACCCATCCGTGTTCCCTAAAGCTTTTGTAAGCCCTTGTCCCAGAACTCTCCAGAGTCCCGCCTACGTGCACATCCCCTCTGTGTTTAGAACCCATCCCTTTCTCTCACACTGGCTGACCGACCTGGTTTCTCTAACTTGCACCCTTTCCCTCCTTTCCTTCCCCTTTGCTTATTTCCCTCTCTGCCTGCCTCTCTCTCTCCCTCTCCTCCCCCTTTTCCTTCTCTTTTTCTCCTCCCTCCCATCCTTTCTAGTCTTAGGGCTGCAAGGAGGCAGAGTCCTGGGAGCAATCAGCATCCTCCCTTGGGTTTCCTCAGCAGCCCTGGGTTCAGCTCCTCTCAGGTCAACCGCTGGGAGAGGGGCCTCCGGAGCCTTCTCTCTGGCCCCCATGAGACAAGCTCCCTCATGCTTACATCATAGTGCCTCTTTGAACTAATAAATGTAATTTCCTTGTGTTCCCAAGTCCAAAACCACCACCTGGGCAATGGACTAAGCCCTTGTTTTTCCATACTTATATCTAGGACTATTTTCATTTATATTTTTGTACCTATGGCTTTCCCCCAACAGATCCTAAAGCAGCATCAGCTCCTGCAGAGGGTCCTATTGTCCGCATCGTCCTGAAGCGCCACAGCATGCATGTCTATCCCCTGTTCCACGCAGAATAGAACCATAGCAGTGCAATTTTAATGAAAGAGGAAGGAAACAAAACCATTTAAAACACTTTGCTTGGTCAAAATTATAAGGCCCATACTTCGGATTTGCTAATCCTCCTGGAGTAAAAGTAGTAATGAAGCATGCTGAGTTTCGTCTCTCTTTATCAAACATGTTTTCTTCTTCTTCTCCTTTTTCAGGAGTTTAATTTGAGCAGCAGCATCAGCAGCCTCGTTTTAATTACAGTCTTCATTTCTGTGGCCAGCCATACAAAGCTCGGGAGAGCCATAGGGTGAAGTGGCCACTGCGTCCAAGCAGGGACAGCCTTCTGTCTGGGAGGCTTTCAATTGCTTTTATCTGGTTTATTTATTTTTTCTCTTTTTAGTAAGCATGCATTTAAAATACGGCCGGAACAGTTGGGTTCCCAGAGCGGCGCTTGGTATAAAAGCCCACCCTTATTTGTTTTTCCATGACGAAGTTTCCTTTGAGGCCTTGTGGTATTGGTTTCCTGCCCTCACCATGTCCCTGCCGGCCTGTTGACTTAGGAGAATCAAAGATTTTGGCACAAAAGGAGAAAACAGGGCACAGACAGGTGTTGCCTTGGTAGTTGATAGGTCAATGTGTCTTTGGGGTTCTATCAGCTGACACCCACCACAGTCTTCACATCCACAATCCTGCCTCTCCCAGCCCTGTGTCCCCCCCTGAGGACGTCTTCAGGTCACATCCACCACGCCGACTGCATGGTCCATCCACTCGGGTCAGATGTCAGCTGTCCCTCGTCCTCCGGCCTTGGTAGCACCTGTGTTTCTATCCTGTGCCACTTGGGAGCAGACTGAGGAGGCATGCCTTCGCACCATCACGGTAGTGAGCAGAGGAGGACTTACAGATGCTCTCACTGGGGAGGCAGACACAGGGGCTTACATCATAGTACCTACTTCAAGATCCATTTTAGATGTCTGCTTCTCTAGAATATTCTGAGAGTTCTTCTACCTCCTGACCCCCAAGGCAGTGCCTGATTTGGGTCCCTTCCTCGTTCATGCATAGCAAAACGGCTTTGCCCAGCTGCTAGGCCCCAACTTGCACCAAAACATATAGACCAACTTGAAGCAAAGGGTTATGGGCTTACCTGGACCCATTTCCCATAAAAGACAGTTTACAGTCATCTCTGATAATTACATCACTCACATAAGTGACTTATCAAAATATTTATTTCAAAGTAGTTTCTCCAAGAGAAGTAATCAAATAAGACGTTCTTTTTTCTTATTGAATTTTTAATTAGTGGTTGTAAATGTTTTGTCATATTTAACATTCATTAGACTCCCCTCCTTTGGGTTCCTGGGAACATCACACCGTCTGTTTATGTGTTCAGGGAATTCTTTTTAATAGCCGGTCTATGCCACGCAGGAGTGTGGAAAGCTGGCTAGGCATCAATTTGGGGAGGAAGAACAAATGGACAGAGGCCATATGAGGGAGTAAGTGGCTGCTCTCCATACCCAGTTCTGGCGTAGCAATCTTGTACCTTTGTGTCATCTGAGAGGGCATTTTCTTGGCTCGGACCTTTGGGGTGACCCCAATGGATGTCCCCTTGGTCAGCATGTGGTAGCCTCTCTGCTTTCCTAGCTATTTATTTCCTTCCCACACAATTTTTCTGCACTTTTAACGCCTTCTTCTTTCCCCAAGACTGCTTCTCCACACCCCACCCCCAGCCTCCACCAGAATTTGAGACATTTCAAGTTCCTTCCACTGTCACGTGAGCATTTACCACCCCTGGGTACCGGGTGAGCTGGACACACCATCCATTCTGTGCCTGGTGGAACGGAAGGGGTGGTGGTGATGACTCTATGTCCTTACTTGCAGCTGTCTCTTCCTTTTCTTTACCTTAAGTTCCTAAAACCAATGTCTATTCAGATCTTCTGGACATTTTTAAATAGGATTGTTTAATTTTTGGTGTTAAGTTGTATGAATTCTTTATATATCTTGGGTATAAACCCTTTACCAGATGTATTATTTGCGAATATCTTCTTCCATTCAGTAGGTTGTCTTTGGTTTTATTGATGGTTTCCTTTAGTGTACAAAAACTTTTTAGGTGATATAGTTCCATTTGTTTATTTTTCCTTTTGTTTCCTTTGCTAGAAAAGATACAGCCAAAAAGATATTGCTAAGAACAAGGTCAAAAACTTACTGCTTACATTTCCTTCTAGTAATTTTATGGTTTCAGATGTAACATTTAAGTCTTTAGCTAATTTTGAATTTATTTTTGCATATGGTGTAAGAAAGTGGTACATTAGCCAGTTTGGCTAAGTGGATAGAGTGTCGGCCTGTGAACTGAAAGGTACCAGGATCGATTCTGGTCAAGAGCATATGCCCTGGTTGTGGGCTCCATCCCCAGTGAGGGACTTACAGAAGGCAGGCAATCCATGATTCTCTCTCATAATGGATGTTTCTATCTCTCTCTCCCTCTCCCTTCCTCTCTGAAATCAATAAAAAATATCCTATCTAATAAAAGAGTAATATGCAAATTGACCATCACAAGATGGCTTCCCTCATGTGGTCAAAGATGGTCAGCAAAGAAAGGCAATTGGGGGGAACCCAGGCCTGCAGGGGAGGGCAGTTAGGAGGGACCCAGGCCTGCATGGGCAGGCAGTTGGGGGGGACCAAGGCCTTCAGGGGAGGGCAGTTGGGGGGGACCCAGGCCTGCAGGGGAAGACAGTTGGAGGGGACCCAGGCCTGCAGGGGAGGGCAGTAGGGGAGGACCCAGGCCTGCAGGGGAGGACAGTTGGGGGGGGACCAGGCTAGCAGAGGAGGGCAGTTGGGGGCAATCAGGCTGACACAGAGCAGTTAGGTGTTGATCAGGCTGGTTAGGGGCAATCGGCAGGCAAGAGTTCGGGAGCCAGCAGTCCTGGATTGTGAAAGGGATGTCTGACTGCCCGTTTAGGCCCAATCCCACTGGGGTCCCAGACTGGAAAGGGTGCAGGTTGGGCCGAGGGACGCCACCCCACCCCCCACCTCCACTCCATGCATGAATTTCGTGCACCGGGCCGCTAGTATATATATGTGTGTATATATATATATATATATATATATATATATATATATACACACACACACGTACACACACTAGGGGCCTGGTGCACACTCGGGAGGTCCATCAGCCCGACCTGTGCCCTCTCGCAGTCTGGGACCCCTCTGGGGATGTCCACCTGCTGGTGTGCTTGGTCAGCCTGGGTGAGGGGCTAATGGCTGTTTGCAGGATGGCCAAGCTCCCCCCAGTGTGGATCCTCACCCCATTGGGGTATGGCCAGCCTGGGTGATAGGCTGAGAGCTGTTTTCAGGCTGCCCACAGTCCCTTCAGGTTTTGGGTCCCTACTGGGGACCTGGCCAGCCTGGGTGAGGGGCTGATGGCTGTTTGCAGGCTTGCCAAGCCCCCCAGTGGTGTCCCTCACCCCATTGGGGTGTGGCCAGCATGAGTGATGGGCTGAGGGGTGTTTTCAGACTTTCAGGCTGCCCACAGCTCCCATTGACCCAATGTCCCAGCAAGGCTAGCTGGAAGCAGGTTTCTGGGGTTTATTTATCTTCTATAATTGATACACTATTTTTTTAAGCTGGGGCCTAGGCAAGTAATGAAACCTCCTCTCTGCTTCAGCTCTGGCTTCTATAATGAAACAATGTTTCCCTTAGAAGTCAGGCCCGGCCTGCTGTTTGCTTCAGCTCCTGAGGCTTCTATGATTGAGACATTGTTGCAAATATGTTGTTCCTTGGAGTGGAGAGAAGCCCAGGCGGCCCGCAAACAGTTTCACTCCTGCTGCAACGGAAACTGCCTGTTTACTCAGCTCCCTGAGTGCCGGCCTCCATGTTGGCTGGGCTAATTTGCATACAGTCGCTCTGATCGGCTTGTGGGCGTGGCTTAGGCGTCCTGAAGGGATGGTCAATTTGCATATTATGCTATATATATATATATATATATATATATATATATATATATATATGGAAAGTGGTACAATTTCATTATTTTAGATGTATTTGTCCAGTTTTGCCAACATCACTTATAATTGAGAATTTATTTCTGGGCTCTCTGTTTTATTCTATTGAGCCATATATCTGTTTTTATGCCTGTATCATGCTGTTTTGATTATTGTAGCTTTGTAGTATAATTTTATTTCAAGGAGTGTGATACCTCCCACTTTGTTCTTTCTCAAGATTTCTTTAGCTATTTGGGGTCTTTTGTGGTTCCATATAAATTTTAGGATAAGTTGTTCAGACAGGTACACTTTGGGGGCCAGTCAGCACCCAAAGATTTCAAATGATGTGGACTTGTCCTTTGACACTCTGTCAGTGGTACCTGGTCTCTGACATTTTTGTGGGGAACATACCATCACCAAAGGCATCCCACACACGACTTTCCTTTATAGCAGGGTTGGGGAACGATTTTCTGCCACTTGGGTATTTATAACATCACTCTCAGACCATACAAAATTATCAACTTAAAAATTAGCCTGCTATATTTGATCAAACATTTAATTAACTCACCATAATGCTTTGGCAGGGCCAGCCCAAATGATTTTATAGGCCTTATAAGGCCGGGCCTGGTGTTCCCCACCACTGCTTTATAGACATGAAATTTGTCCTTCTGTTGCTTCCACCAGTTTGGCTCCACCTCTCAGGGTCAATACAGAGTCATTTTGATCCCACCTACCGTGCCAACAGTTCTCATGGGAAGCCGGAGGTCTGTCCCTTCTATTTTCTCTTTGCCAGGGGAAACAACCCTGATTCTGACACTCATTTCGTTGTTTTCCCTCCCACACCACCAAGCAATTAACTCTAGTCTGATACTATCTATCTGAAAATAACATCATCCCACAGGTTAAGGGTTCACTGGGACCCACACAACTACTTCTCCCCCCACCCCCCCACCCCCCTACACACACTTCAGATGTCAGTAGAAAGTCTGCTTTCTGACCAATGGGCTTTAGATGGGAGGTTCCCATGACCCTCTCCTCAGTTTCCGTTAATTTGCTAGAGCAGTTTACAGAACTCAGGAAAACAGCACACTCACCAGATTACCAGTTTATTACGAAGGACTGGAACTCAGGACCATCAGATGGAGCAGATGCCCAGGGCAGGGCGTGGGCAGGGCACAGAGCTTCACGCCTTCTCCAGGTGCTCCACTTCCCCCAAACCTCCGCGTGCTCAGCAGCCTGGAAGCTCTCCAAACTGTATACTTTTAGTTTTTATGGAGCTTCATTACTTAGGCATGAGTGTTTAAATCATTGGCCACTGATGATTGAACTAAATCTCTAGCTCTCTGGTGGGACAGGAAGTTCCAACCATCTAGCCACTGGTTCCCCTGGCAACAGCCCCCACCCTTGGGTTACCTAGGGGTTCCCAAAAGCCACCACATAAACATAACAAGAGACCTTCATGATTCTTCACTTAGAAAATTCCTAGCCTTTCAGAGCTTTGTGCCTACCAGTGGAGAGGAGCAAATCTGTATTTCTTCTTCTAAATCACAGTCCTCTGTTGTGGCAGCATCTCCTAAGGTTCTCCTCCCCTGTCCTCCTCGGACAGAGATCACATGTTGTCTGGGGGCTCAGAGTAGCCAGGATGTCCTGGTGGCCACCCTGTGCTGTCCTCTACTTGCAGACCACCCTCGTGCAGCTGAGCAGGAGAGGAGGCCACAGCCTGGGGGGCCAGTGCCGAAGCTGCCACCACCTGCTACCCAGGCGTCCCAAGCTGTTCCTCTGCTCTGTGCTGCCAGGAGCGGAGCCAGCCACAGGATGAAACAGGAGCCAGACCGAGATCCAGATGCCACTGCTGGAAGCAGGACAGGAGCGGCAGCGGTGCCTGGCACTGGGGGGCAGCCGCTCAGCCAGGCAGACTCCAGGGAGGAGCGCAGGAGGGGCTGCTCCTAAAGCAGATGGATGGGAAGTCCAACAAGGCGCACTCCGCACGTGGCAATTAACAGGCAGAAGTGGCACCGAATGGATATTTCAATCACGTGGCTGGGGCCCTTTGCCACCCAGGACTCTGGCTCCCGAGGTGGCCAGCAACCCGGTTCTGAGGAAGGTTGATCAGTTGGCATTTCTGGCTGAAGAGCCAGGTTTTGAAGGGTGATTCCTGGGCTCCTCTAATTAAGGCGAAGCAGAGGTTTCAGGGCGACAGATGGAGCTCCCTCTGCCGGACGCACATTTCTGTGCTCTCTTGCACCTTAGTTTTTCAGGACTTTCTGTCTTTAAAATTGGCTAAAAAATAACAAGAATAGTAAGCCATAAGCAGTTTCCAATTTTCAAATTTAATGGGAATGAATAGGCTGACTGGAGGGGCTCCAAGAGGCCTCTAGCCCCCATCCCTCGCCTTTGGAAAGGGCTGAGCCTGGATCCTTTCTCCTCCAGTTTCCTTCTGCAACCATCCTGAAATGAGCGGGATGGTGTCACTGCCTTCAGAAATCCAGTCCCCAGTTTCCAAAGGGGTAAAATCAAAGTGCCGCACACAGGCATCCAGAGTCCTCTGTGGTTCCCGTGCTTCTAGCCCCAAATAAGCCCAGTTTCTAAAGGAACATTTCTCAGGGCGCGTGATGTTCTTGTCCTCGCCCCCTGGAGGCTGGGTGGAGGCGCCTGGTGCCCTTTCCATCCTTGCACTGGAGTCCAGGGCCTAACCTGTCAGTGGTGGCCTTGCTCCCTCTGGAGCACCTGGCTCTCCTGCCTCAGCCTCAGAGTGACAGCGTGTCAGAGCATGGTCTGACCTGGTCACTCTATAAATGAGCTCCTGCCAGAGCTGACCAGCAGACCCTGAGCAATGGATGAATGGATTACTCCATTCATTTAGAGCATTTGTGAAAGAGAGGGCTAAGGGACAGCTTGACCAAAGGAACCAGGCAGCCCCGATTGCCTGCCTCATTAGGCTTTTATTGCAGTTTTATCTTTTAGATACAATCAATAGGGTGAGTAATCTTGGGAGGACATATGTGTTTGCATTGTCCTCTAAGCAAGGGCACCCAAAGATTAGGCATAAGGATTTCCACAAACACCAGGGGGTCTACACGTGCACAGACTTGTTTGGAAAGGTCAAGGAATAATTAGGGGCACTGCCTTCGACACTCCCCTAAGTCTCCCTAAGGCAGAATTCTGGTAAACAGGGCAGGCGGCCTTCCACACACTTCCCTTTCCTCAGAATGTCCTCCTTACAAACTTCCCAACCAAGTCTCCTGTGCTCCCCAACAAGGTCCAGAGAGGGTAAGGGGTCACGCAGTCAGTTACTGGCCGAGCAAAGACTTCACACATAGGAGAATAGGGGCCACGTCCCACTCCTGCCTCCGGAATGCTCTTCTCCTGTCTTAGGGAATGTATGATTATTCTCCTACGTGTCCCTTGCTTGATTGATTTCCCCCTGACTTCTTTCTCCTATAGGGGGAAATGAATTCAGCATGAGCAAGCATTGGAAGACAGACCAAAGGGGAGTGGGAGAGAAGTTTTTCCTCCCTATTTCCCCAGGTGGCCTTTGCCCCATTGTCATTCTCTCTGCCTCCAGAGGTGGTCCTATCAGGGCCAAGCCTGGCTGAGTTGGCCTCCAGCTGTGACTCAGACTGCTATTCCTGGTGCTCATAGGTGATTATTTCCCCACAAACATGATGGATGGTCCCTTATCAAACTGTAAATCCAAAGCTAAGTAGTCTGTGCTGGGTTGCAGATCAGCTCTTCCTTGTCCGGTGGCCCCAGGGAGAGATCTTGCGGGGACTGAGCTAGTGTGAATGGTGATGCTGCCACTGTTCCCAGGATTCATACCTTTAATTACTTTTCTCCCAGGGGCTGAGTGTATTGTGGAGGCTGCAAGACCAGTGGGTTCCTTCTCCCCTTTCATGTGCTCAGCTCACAGGGGTTCCAACAAGAAGCTGACTCTCCAATCTCATTATCAGCAGCACATTAATGTGAACAGGGCCTGCAAGAGAGTCCCCAGACCTGGGTTCCTGGAGCGTCTGTGGAAAGCCCCCGAGGGGGCTCCAGCTCTGCTCCAATCCCAGACCTGTCCCCGGCGTTGCTGTGTGATCTTGGGCCAGTCACCTGACTTCTCTGAGTCTCAGCTTTCTCCTTAGTTTGTTTATGTTGTTGTTGTTTTTAAAATTGTAAAGACAATCCTTGTTCATTGGGAACAGGCACAGGAGGAGGAAAACTGGCCATTGGCCAACTGTCCCGGAGAAATCATGTCACTTGTTCTGGCGTGGGCAGAGCTGGTGGTACTGTTCTTCAGAAGGCCTTCGACACTCCCCTGGCTCCCTAAGGCGGAATTTCGATAAACAGGGCAGGCGGCCTTCCACACACTTCCCTTTCCTCAGAATGTCCTCCTTACAAACTTCCCAACCAAGTCTCGTGTGCTCCCCAACAAGGTCCAGAGAGGGCAAGGGGTCACGCAGTCAGTTACTGGCTGAGCCAAGACTTCACGCCTAGGAGAATCGGGGCCACGTCCCGCTCCTGCCTCCTGAATGCTCCT
>PVJC01045992.1:0-13484 GCA_004026665.1 Murina feae
TTCTTGTTCTTTCTCTCTCTCTCTCTCTCTCTCTCTCTCTCTCTCTCTCTCTCTCCACTTTGCCTGCATGGCTCGACATGTTCTTCATGACTCAGCTCGCACCATCATTCCCTGGCTATCCTACCCGCATGGCCTGGCTGAGTTAGTGGCTACCCCTCTGTGCCCCAGTATCACTGCTTATGGAATGTCTCTTTACCAACCAGATTGTGAGTTTCTTGATGGGAGGGGCTGAGTCTTGTCAGCACTCCATTCGCGATGCCTGGCACAGTGCCTGGTACAGAGGTGTTTAGTAAAGGTGTCTGAGAGGATGAGTAGGTCCTCTCAGGGTGGGAGCCTTAGAGGCTTGCCCTTCCACCTGGCAGGATGAACACTGGCTAATCAGTAGGTGTTGGGGAGGGAGGTTCTGGTGAGCAGTGAATGGCAGGAGCTTACCCTAAGCGCAAGGCCAGTCTAGATCATCCCATCTGACTCCACTAGGATGTCCCCTCATGAGAGACTTTGTTCTGTTCACTGCTGTGTCCCCAGCACCTAGAGCAGTGCCTAGCACTAGGACGTGCCCCGTGGACGCTCACTCGATGAATTGACACAGGACCCCACTGAGTGGGGCTCAGTGGAGCTGAGGATTCTGGCCTTTGGCTCTGGTCAAGACCAGCTCAGACACTGAGAGGCTGAAAGGCCATGGTGAGGAGCCATGGGAGGAGTGACAAGGTCAGATGTAGGTGTCAGCAGGAGCTCTTCTTGGTTAGCTGACAGGGGGACTGTCTGGGAAGAAGGCCAGATCTCAATTTAAATGCCAAGAGATGCTAAAATCCAAAATCTTCAGAAAAGTGGCCCCGATAATTCTGGCAAAGTTCTTAGATCCACGAGGAACCTCATTTTTCTTCTTCCTCCTGCCCCTCCCCACCCGCAGAACCTCACACGCCTTCTGGGCTCCGGGCCCCCCCAAAGTCCTGCCAGCACAACGGGACCATGTACCAACATGGAGAGATGTTCAGTGCCCATGAGCTGTTCCCTTCCCGCCTGCCCAACCAGTGTGTCCTCTGCAGCTGCACCGTAAGGAACTCCTGCCTTCGCTTTAGCCCAGGCCCGTGGTGTGGGCCTGAAAAGCATGGTGGTGTGGGCTGGGAGGGAGGGAGGCAGTTCTCCCTGTCAAAGCAAAGTGAGAGTGAATGGGCTCAGGAGCACTTGCTCTTCTCTGGGCTTCTGCACCCTCCTCAGCAGCCTGTTACAGCCCCGGGCATCTTGCTCTGACATAGGCTCGTTTTTGTTTTCTCCAGTAGACTTTGTACTCCTGGAGGGGAGGGAACATACCCAATTCTTTCTTTATCCTCCACTGCTCCTGGCCCAGAGCCTGGCATACAGAGGATGCCTTGAATGATTGTTGAATGAATGAATGAATAATCAGTTATAAGCCCTGGGCACAGATTCAAGGCCAGATTGTAGCAAATGGAATTTAATCTGAAGCTGCCTAAACTCCCCCTGCTGTAGTCAGAGTTGAGCCTAGGAACAGGCAAGGCTGACTCTGCAATGTTACAGGGTACCAAGACTGAAGCTGAACAAGGCCTGATCTGGAAAGCCTTCACCCTGCTCATTTGGGGGTTCTAGGTATGGCCCTGGTGCAGGTGTGCAGAGGTTTCCAGCCTGTCACTCAGCTCCTTGCCTGGGCCTTGTCAGGAGAAACACCTACTCTCCAGATTTCCTTACTCTCTGGTCACCAAACTTCTCTGGGCCCCAGTTCCTTTGCACGCATATGGAATCTGACCAGATGATCCCATGTCCTCTGTGTTTAAAATAATCATCAGATTTAGCAGTGGTGCAAGGGGAGGAGGTCTAGACTAGTGTTGGACACCCCTGTTGGAGCTCTAGCTCTTCCATGGTTCCCTGTGTGACCTTGGTGAGTCACTCTTCTCAGCCTGCTTCTCCGTCTCTTCAGTAGGGCTCTGACCCTTAAAGTATCCGTGCTGCCAAGCACACAACTTACAAATGAGGGTGACGACTTAACAAGTCAACCCAGAGAGTGATTATTTTTGCAGGGCCAATATTATTCTGTAGTACTCCATGGTACCTACTGGATTCATAGAAATGTCTCATGTTTATATACATGCTCCCAAAGACCCTAGGAGAAGGATCTCAGATGAAGAAATTGAAGCTCAGAGCAGTTAAGCAACTTTCCTAAAGTCACCCAGCCAGTCAAGTAACAGAGCCAGAATTCAGACCCAGGGCCACATAACTCCAAAACCCACGTTCCTTTTCCTGCATCTTGCTGCTTCCTATGAGGGGACAAGGACCTGGTTTAGGAGAGGCTGTAGGAAAAGACAGAAATAATGATGGTGGGGTGGTGAAAGCATTCTTGTGATTTCTTGTCCCTTCTCCCTGAATAATTGGGTCTCCCTTCCTTCTTCTCATCCCTGTTTGTATGGGTCTGACTCCTAGCCTTGTCTGAGGGATCAGAATCCTTTAGAGACTCACTGGAAAAGATATTAATAAGGAAAGGACTTGAGGTAATACCACTTCCTCCATTTAAAAAATTCCTTACATTTTAAGGATTTTTCACAACTGTCCTCTCACTTGGTCTTCACAGCCCAGGTGGGTGCCCCCCCCCATTTCACAGAGGAGGAAAACGGGGCCCAGAGAAGAGAAATGACTCATCAAAGGTCATCTGATCTCCTGATTCCCAGAAGGCCTTTTCCCTTGTAGTGTTGCCTTTCTGGGTTGAGTCCCAAAGTTTCAGATGCAGGATTTTTAGTGAGAGCAAGGTTAGCCCAAGGTGTCTCCCACCAATGTCCCTCCCTTATGCTGGGTCCCCTTTTCCAGGCCAAGGGAGAGGACATTGACTTCAGTAGGAAAGGCCCGAAGACTGGGCTGTAGTCCATTCTGTCCGGCCGTGTCTCTGACTTAGCAGTCTGGGCGCCCCTGCACGCTCTCCCCACCTGTGGGTGGGAAGGGTCCCACCTCGCGGAATGCCGTGAGAGCCTGCAGAGAGACAGGGTGTGAAAACGCTTTAGAAGCCGGAGGATGATGCTACTTCAGGGCCTGGAGTGGGAGTGGGGGGTACAGAGGACCCTTCTTCTGAATTGGCTGGGCCCTGCCCACACCGTTCTGCTGCTCCCTTCCTCTCCCACCTCAGGGGAGACCTCAAGGCCATGTGTTCCCAGGGCAGGAGCTGCTCCCCATCAGAGCTCATCTCCTAACTCCCGTTTGCTCTGTCTGTCAGGAGGGCCAGATCTTCTGCGGCCTCATGACCTGCCCGGAACCAGGCTGCCCTGCACCCCTTCCGCTGCCCAGCTCCTGCTGCCAGGCCTGCAAAAGTGAGTCTGCCCCTAGATATGGCAGTGCCCACCCACCCCACCCGGGACCCAGCCATGGACTGTTAGAGCAGAAGGGAGCCTCAGAGACACTGAGCATGTAGCACACCATCCCTTCCTCATGGGTGGGGGCCTAGCCCAGCGCTCCCAGAAGGCTGAGCCTGCGCAGAGGTTGCTTTGAGTTTTGATTGCCATCCCAGGGAGCGGGAAGTAGGGAGAAGCCGTGTGAGGATGCCTTGGGGAGCTGCCTCTGCTTGGTATCAAGTGTGACCTCTGCTCTAAGTCATCTGCTTCTCAGGAAAGTCTGTGGTTGTAGAGGAAGAGGAAGAGGTTGTCCCCCAGCTGCTAACTTCCATTGGTCACGTGGCTGCCCAGGGGACTGGGGCTAAGCAGGCTGCAGGGAGGGGATTCTGGGCCGTCCATGATGGGCACTGACCAAGAGCTTGGCCCAGCCAAGCAGTTCAGTGCTAATGGTGACCAAGAGGTCAGTGTGTGAAAACTGGGGCCGCAGCCTAGGTGTGAGGAGACGCTGTGATGAGAAGCGGGACAGAAGGACTTGCTGGGGTTTGGGGGCTGCAGACATAGCACTAGGCCCTGGAGAGGCAGGGCCTGGAGGAGGAGGCCTGCCGGTCCAGCCAGCAAGGCTGAGGAGGCAGAGGCTAATCTGACTTCCCTTTGGTTTCCAGATGGGTCAAGTGAGAAGTCAGCTGAAGAGGACACTGCACAGTCACACCGTGGGGCGGTGAGTACACAGATGTACCGACAGGGTGGGGAGAGGAGGTGTGGTGGGCTGTTACCCAGGGCCCAAGTCTCCATGACTGTGGAGCAAGTAAACCTCATTTCTCATTTGTCCCCTGGGTCAGCTCCATTAGCCCCACCATGTCCAGCCCCTCTCCTTAGCCTCCCATCATGGCTTCCATCAGGGCTGATAGGCCAGGAGGGGTCAGGAAAAACATGCAGACGCAGGCCTCAAACTTACCGATTTCCCTCCTGGGAAACCCTTTGACACTGTTCCATCCAGAGCTCCTGTCCGTCCTTATTCAGACCACCTCTGAGCAGCAAAATGAGGGCGTGGCCTCTCGTTTTGGTCAGCCTTCCCCACTGGGCCCCTGAGATGCTGGTTCTTTGTCTGGGGGCTGCCTCTCTGTGTTCCCCTCTGTCTTGGCCCCTTTCAGCCTTGGTCTAAAGTGAGATGACTGAACTGCCCAGCTCTCTCTGGCTACAGAGGAAAGAGGTGGGAGAACAGGCTCATATACTGACTCGAGTCCCTCTCTGCCATCTGTGCTGCCTACATTGTGAACAACTCCACCTGCTCTTTCTGCCTGGCTCACCTGGAGGTGGGGCTCCCTTCCCTGAGCCTTCCCAGGGCTCTGAGCCAATGAGCTCTCCCCGCTCCTCTGCCAGCTCATCCTCCCTTCCTAGGCTGGGCCTTCTCAGGTGGGGTCTGGGCTCCGGTGCCACAGGACCTGAGCCAGGCTGTCCCCTTTCCTTCCATCCTTTCCCTGGGAGTCAGTGTGCAGGGCGTTGGGCTCTTCAATTCCTTCTTGCCTCTATTCCACTTGACAAGCATTTCCTAGGGGCCTGGGCCTGTGCTGGGGCCTTAGATAGGGTTTCTACTTTGCGAGCTCTTGTTGGCTCAGTCCAGCCATCAGGACTAACGGAGACTGTACAGAGCAGGAAGGGGCTGTAGAAGAAGGAATGGGAGTGATTAGGGTCAATGGGGTGGGTTAAAGCTATGCCACTTGCCCCGGGCCATTGGCTTCTCTCCTATCGCCTAGAGCTGCCAGTCCCCAAACTATGCAAACTCCTGCCCCGTTACACTGCTCTTACCACACACATTTTGCTGTACCTGTCACCCTTCCCATCTGGTCTGGAGATGAGGGTCTTGGCATCTCGGATTCCAGGGACTCAGGAAGAGAGGGAGGGGGAGGCTGGAGCTCTGGAGACCCTCTGTGTCCGGATGAGGCCAGCTCCTCATCTTCCTGCCCCGTGGGGTGCTCGTGGGATCTTCAGAGCCTGTCTCCTTGTCCCATCACCTCACTCTTCTCAAAGAAGGATTTCCTGACATTCATCCTCCTGCATTCTCACCTTCTATTTCTTAAGCATTAAGTTCTCCAGGTCCCTGATCACTTGTGTCACCCAGATAAAGACCCAGACCCTTCTGCCCACCCCGTGCCAGGGCTCTGACAGGCCTAAGAAGGGCTTGTTGGAGGCTGGATTCCCAAAGCACTGCCTTCCGAGTTTTCAAAGAGCCATTGTCTGAGAACATGCTAGACCCCATCCAGATCTTCCTGTCCCTGCCCAGGCCCTCTCACCACTGGAAGCTATGCTGGCATCTACCCTCAGGCCACGGGCTGCAGCCTGGGCCCTGCTACTCCTTCACTGGCGGTGGCCTGGCAGTGATCTTGATCCTTCCTACCATTGGCAGAGACATTCCCAGGACCCGTGCTCAGGGGACGGTGGGAGAAAGAGAGGCCCGGACACCCCAGCCCCCACCGGGCTCAGCTCCCCTCTGGGCTTCATCCCTCGCCACTTCCGACCCAAGGGGGCAGGCAGCACCACAGTCAAGATCGTCCTGAAGGAGAAACATAAGAAAGGTGGGGATGGGAACCTCTTCCAACCCCTGAGGTGGGAAGAGGGGGGGGAGGCCTGACTGCTCCTATCCCCCATTCCTATGCCCTGACCCAGTGGTCCTCAATCTCAATCTGGCTCTGAGCTCACAGATGCATAGAGCACCAGAAGGAAGATGTCCTCAAGGGGTGTAAGGTCAGGCTCCCCCTTTGGCAGATGAGGACGCTGAGGTTCAGAGTATTGAGTTAGAGGCAGAACCAGCGTCTGCCACGTCTTTGCTGGGAATCGAGGAGCACAGAACCGAGAGATGAAAAACGGTCCCTGTCCTCGAGGGGCTCCAGACATGTCAATCAATTACTCTAACTCCAGGAAGTGCTGGGGGGAAGTTCTTGACAACGGAAGGAGTGAGCAGAGCTGGGCTGCAGGAGGACAGTCAGGATGGACTGGGAAGGAGGCCATGGCAGCCATGGCAGCAGAGTGGGGAGGCACCCGGATGAGGGAGTGGGGATGGTTGCGGAGGCGTCTGTCCCAGATGGGACACTGAGCCTGAGGAAGGGGAAGAGACCTGCCAGGGCTTGCACAGCAAGGCAGTGACAGAGCTGGACGTCATATCTCCCACGGGGAGCCATCGCCCTCCTTCCTCCACTACAGGGGCCCGTGAGGGTGGGGGGAGGACTCTCCATCTTCAGCAAGTCCTTACTGAGCATGTCACAGCCCTGAGTGCTGAGATGGGGGGTGGGGGTGTCAGGGATGTGGGGCCGGTTTTATATCCTGGCCTGCACTTTGCAGTCAGTGTGGCTGGGCCAGACTGTGGAGCAGGTGATCTCCAAGGCCCCACCCCCGCCGATTACTTGACTCTGGCTGGAGTCCAAAGCACTGACCCTTCTCTCTCTCTGCCCAGCCTGCGTGCATGGTGGGAGGACGTACTCCCACGGGGAGGTGTGGCATCCGGCCTTTCGCTCCTTTGGACCCCTGCCCTGCATCCTGTGCACCTGTCAGGACGGCCGCCAGGATTGCCAGCGGGTGACCTGCCCCTCTGAGTACCCCTGCCATCACCCAGAGAAAGTGGCGGGAAAGTGCTGCAAGATCTGCCCAGGTACAAAGAGATGCTGGGGGCAGGGAGGGCACCACCCAGAGTGAGCAGCCCTGACGTGGATGGGGTGTGGGCGCAGCGCCACAGGATGCAGGGTTTTAGGTCCACAGAGTGCTGGAAGCACAGCTGCAGAAAAGGCCAGACTTGTAATGTATCATCTGTAGAGCCATCTACGTTACAAAGCCAGAGTCAGAGGCTCTCCAGCACGTATCCGTAGAATCAAATAGTGTCTGGAGTCATTACATCTCAGGATATTAGGACTTTTAAGAAAAATAGTCAATGTTTATTGAGCACTTACCTTGTGCTAGGTCGGTATTTTGCATGAATGGATTCGTGTAACCCTCACCACAGTGGTCAAGGCAGGTATCCCTGTTTTACAGAATGAGGAGGTAAATACCTGTCCCAGGTCACACAACTGACTGTCAGTGACAGAGCTGGGATTTGAACCCTCATCTGTCTTACTTCAAAGACCATACTTTTGACCTCTGTTGTCTTCCTTCAACCCTCATCTACATATGGGGAAACTGAGACCCAGAGAGGAGAAGAGGCTTCCCTGTCACACAGCAAAGTAGTAGTGGAGCTGAACGAGAACTCCAGCTTCCAGATTTACCAGCTGAGTTCTTTCAACAACGTCCTGTGACCCTAGGATTAACGAAGGGAACTTTGGTCAGAGTGTGTCCTTGAGAAGCACAGCCTGTGCATGTCAACAGTAGCTGATGGAGGGGCAGGCCTATTCCCTGCAGTCTAGAAAGAAGGCGAGGGGGTAGGAGGTGCAAGGTGAGGTTGTGCCCTGACTGCATCTAGTTCGAGGGCTGGATTGGAAAAGCTGAAAGGAGAGGAACGGAGAAGAAAAAGAGGAAGGAAACATGCATCAGGAACCTGCTAGCACCAGGTGGTCTCACACGTTTCATTTACTTCTCACAACTCAGTTACTTCGCAAATGAGATAACCGAGGGGCTACCATTGCCCTAAGTCTTCCCCTCCCCCAGCACTTAGCGTCAGGATGCTCGAGTTTCTGTTAGCTTGTTTACCGACTTACTTACTTACCTAACTTACTGTTATAAGCGTGGACAAGTTACTTTACCTTGCTCAGCTTCAGACACAGAGTTGATGAAAATGCTTTATGAATTGTAAATCAAAACCCAAACATAAGGAATAACTATTATTTATCAGAATAATATGCTGTTGGGACAGGCTGGGGGTGGGGTGGGGAGGAGCACAACAGGATGGTGCCTGGAACACGAGGGGTGGGGGTTCAACTTGAATTCTCTCTGAGATTGGCTGAGGCTCACTCCTGAGCTCCTTCACAAACACACCTGGTCTTGGGCCCCGCCATCAGCACCCAGTCTATTTCCTTTTAAAAATATTAAGACTGTGACAGCTCTTAGCTGGACATCTCTAAGGGCCTCATAACTAGTAAGTCTAGTATGTCTGGGGACTTAGTCCTTCGGTCCCTGAAAAATAGTCAGGGAATGTTGGTACATGGAGAACTCTGGAGAATGTTCTTGGAATTCCAACATGTCAAAACTTTAAGACTGTATCCAGTTTGGCACCAAAAATAAAAAATAAAAAAAATTAACCACCATCTCATCCTCACCCACACACCCTCCCATTTCCGCCACTACAGTCACCATCATCATCACGTCTTCCACCACAACAACCATCATCATCATCACCACCATCATCACTTAAGCCCTCGCAAACCTTTCATTCTGTGTGTGTCCACTGAGAGCCTGTGCTTGGTGTGAGCGACTCAAAAGACTTGAAGGACGTGGTTCCTCCCCTTCACCTTTCTCTTTTAAGGAGAAAACGCACCCGAGAGAAACAATTACAAGACAATGAGTGGGAGTCATGGGAAGTCATGAAGCGTTTTTTTTGTTTGTTTGTTTGTTTTGTTTTTTTTTCAAATTCTAAGCTGTGAGTGGGAGGAACCGGCGGGCTGCCTGGAGGAGGTGGAAGATGAGCTGGGCCCTGAATGGTGGGAAGTTTTCTGATATGCTAATCCATGGGGGTAAAAGGAGGAGATGCCCTTCTCTTCCCCAGAGACCTTCTCCTCCCAGGGCACCAGAAGTTTCGCAAGGACCAAGAGGGATTCAGACCAGTGGCCCCTCTTTTTGAGCCGACAGGGGTGGGGAGACAGAGCACTCACAAGCTCCTTGTGTCTCCCAGAGGACAAGGCAGACCCTGGCCACCGTGAGATCAGTGCCACCCGGTGTCCGAAGGCGCTGGGCCGGGTCCTCGTGCACACGTCAGTATCCCCAAGTCCAGACAACCTGCGTCGCTTTGCCCTGGAGCGTGAGGCCTCTGAGCAGGTGGACATCTACCTCTGGAAGCTGGTAAAAGGTGAGCATTGGCGTCCTCCCAGCTGCGAATACCTCGGATCTGTCCCCTTTCCTGGGCTCCAGGGCCCCTTAAGAGCCTTGTGGGCATGTTTTGTTGACCCAGTGCCTTTGGCCCAGGGAGACCTGCCTATGGCAGGCCTTCCAGGTTTGAGTCCCTGATTCCAAGATAGAGGGAGACACTGATTCTGTCCGATTCTCTGACAGTTCTGATAAGCTCACCTACTCTGAGTTGCCAGGGCCTGGAAGTGCTCCCTCTCCTGGGGAGAAGGGGTTGTTGCGCCTTGCAAGGAGTCAGGGCAGAGTAATGCGTGCCTACCCTGATGAAAGAGATACCTATTAGTGGAATTCCAGCCTCTTTTCAGGCAGGAGGGCCCACACAGCAGGAGAGCCTTGAGGCTAGTCTCATATAGCCTCTTCTATATGGTAGGTTCTGTCAGTCCACGGTAAATTAAAATCAGAATATATTTCTCATTCTGTGAGCAACTCACCCTTCAACAGGCTACTCATGGCAGCAAATGAAGGTCAAGAGTTATCATTGATAAGGAAACTGCTGAAAGTTCTGTTTTCTGACTCTCTTGAGAAAAATAAATTCCCTGGGTAGAGTAAAACAAACTAAACCCTCTAATTGTGAATTAGTTCTAAGGTCACTTTTTACTACTGATGGGTTTGCCTGGGGGTGGGGGATGGAAAAAGAGGGGACAATAAGAAGGAGACAGAAAGGGGATAATAAACATAATGACATGATAATAGCCAGTGTGTGTGGCACTTTAGAGTTTACAGAGTGCTTTCACGTTCATGATCTCATTTAATACTCAGCGATCCTGAGAGTTAGGTATTATTATCCCCATTTTACAGATGAGGAAACTGAGGCTCAGAGAGGTGGAGTACCTGGCTCCAGGCCACACAGCCAGTAAGTGGAGGAGCTAGAGCCCATGTCTTGTGACGTCAGATGCGGCTCTTTCCCTGCTCTACTCTGCCCCCTGTCGTAGGAGGAATGGACGAAGAAAGCGGAGCTGTTCAGCCTGGAGAAGAGGACTCAGGGGGACAGGACCACTGGCTTCATGGCTCCGAAGGACTGCTCCAGGCAGAGGGAGCAGCTGTGTTCTGACTGACCACAAGGGTCAACAAGCAGGGGCTTTAGAATCAGACCTGGGTTTAACTCCCATTCCTACCATTTCTTAGCTGCGTACGTCATTCACTTGACCTCTCTGGGCCTCAGTTTTTCTCTTCTGTTAATTGGGGAGGAGGGTGTATGGAGGATTAATGAAATAACGTAGGTACAGCCTCTGACCTATAGTAGGTGCTAACAGTGTCACTAGCCTTCTCATCTTACCTCACTGAGTCGGTCAGAATTGCGGTGAAGCAGGTTTCATTCAGCCAATAGAGAAAGCACTTTCTCATACTTAAGCCTTCCTGTAACAAAGGGAGGGAGCAAGCTACATTCGCGGGAGCCTGCCGGCAAGGGCTGCGCGGGGATTCTGCCAGCGGCTGGAGGGTAACCCTTGCCATTCTTTTGTACCGTGAGATTCCATCGGTTTCCGGACAGGTGCTGGCTGTATGTTTATTCTGGGACTCCCCTCAGCCCATCAAATGCTGGGACTACAGAGAATAGTCTTTCGGCGACTTGGGTGCAGCGAGAGCTCACTGGGAGCCGAGCTGACCAGCGAAGGCTTCGTGGGAGAGGGGCCTGGGGCTTTCGAACGGCACACCCACACCGCGGGCAGGGTGGTCGCAATGGCCTTAAACTCTGGCTCTAGAGCAGTGGTCGCCAAGCGGTGGTCCGTGAGGTTGGAAAGGTTGGTGACTGCTGCAGAGCCCACACTTTTATGCCCTGTGCTCTGTGATTGGTGAGTAGCAGGCACTACATATGATGTGCTTCATTTAATCCACATAGGAAACCTGAGGGGGTATGTATTAACGCCCCATTTTGCAGATAAGAAAACTGAGTCACAGAAGTAAAATAACTTGCTCAAAGGCATACAGTTTAAGCAGGAAAGACTCAAACCCAGTTCTGGCTGTCCCCAGGGCTGCCTCCACAGAGGTGAACTAATGCTTCTAGGGAGGTGTCTGAGGAAGGCAAGGGGTGCCCAGAATGGTGCCGAGGGGGACATTGTAGCTCCAGGCCGATCTCATTACCACCAGGCCTCTCAGAAAAGAGACAAGGGGGTGTGGTGTGGGAGCTTTTCAACTTCACAATGCCAGGCCCTCCCATGCTGTCACTAACAAGCCTTTCCCGCCTATCTCCTGACCTCCTGGCTGGCCCACATGCCCACCCACCTCCCACTGCCTCCCTAGCCCTGACCATGGGAGTCAAACACTCCCCAGGTGCGACTGTCAGTGGGAAGCGCACTGTTCTCTCATGCAGAAGCGTGGAAGCTGCAGGCCTTGGAGGCTGGGAGAGGGAGGGGAGGATTGGCCTGGAGACAACGTGAGCAGGTAGATGTTGAAACCAGGCTAAGTGTGGCCACACCACAGGGGAGAGCCCCAGGCTCCAGAAGCTGAACGGAGAGTTGTCTTAAGGTTAAGGGCCTTTTATATTCTGTGGTTCCAGAGTAGAAGGAGTCCCAGTTCCTACCCCCACCTAGGAGGAAAGTCCTCCTGTGGTCTCACTGATGGTCTCTAGTACACACACACCCACCCACCTCCAGACCCGCCAGCATCCCTGTTACCTCCTCTCCAATTTGTGTTTTGGGGGCAGTGCAGTGACAGGCCTGGAGCACAAGGACCCATCCCCATCTCATGCTCACGATGTAGCCTGGGCCTTTAGAGTCAGGCTCTGCCACATCCTGGTCCTTGACATCTGGGCTGAGGTTCCCAAGGACATTTCTGGCTTCCTAGACCTTAATCTCAGAATCTGTGCTGTCTATTGCCCTTGGTGAGATCCCACTCGGATTCCCATAAGCAAGGCCAGTTCTTGGTTTCCTTGAGGGTGGTACTGGCCTAGCAGAGGACTTGCTGTCACATCTGTTCTTTCTGGCCGCTGACCCTGGTGGTAACAGCTGGTGCAACCTCACAGCCCGTGTACGCAAGGCTTCAGCACCATGTGTGGTGCCAGTGGCCAGCTCCCCATGGGATGCAAACAGGAGGAGATCCAGAATAATACCTCATCTTCCTTCAGGGCCTGGCCTAGAATGAGTACACATGTATTTGCTGATATTCCCTCCCTCCCTTCCTTCCTGTCTCCCTCCTTCCCTTCATTCATTCAATCTACATGCCTAATGTGGGCCAGACTCAGGGGACCCAGACAGGAAAGCCCTCCAGAAGTTCCTAGCCTCGTAGGGGAGACAAGAATAGACACCATGAACCTGGCCGGTGTGGCCTTGTCTATGCTCCAATTGTAACACAATGAGTTTCGACCTGTGAACTGGGAGGTTCGAATCCCAGTCAGGGTGCATGCCTGGGTTGCAGGCTCAATTCCTGGTGTGGGCTATGCAGGAGGCAGCCAATCAATGATTCTTTCTCATCATTGATATTTCTATCCCTCTTCCTCTCTCTTCCTCTCTGAAATCAATAAAAAAAATTTTTTTAAAAGAATAAATAATGATAGCACATTAGAAATAGGTGCAATCATCAACAGAAGCCAACAGCTGTGGGTAGTTGCAACTTCCTCCTTGGGATCCCTAACTACCTGGGGGCGGGGCGTGAAGACTTCAGCCAAGGCTTGGAGGATGAGTAGGAAGGAGTTCACTTGGTGGCGATAGGAGAAGGAGCTCCAACAGGTAGGGTGGCATATGTAGAGGCTTGGCCCCTAGGGGGTCTTCAAGTAGTTGCTTAGGGCTGGAGCATAGCAATGCCACTCGGAGGGTCTGGTGAACTGCACTTGAAAGGGGGTCTACAATTCTGACTCTTGTTAGTGTTTTGGTGTCTGAATAAACACACCTATTGATTTTTATCATACATTCCTCCTCCCTCCCTCCCTCCTTTCTTTCCTTCCTTCCTTCCTCCCTTGCTCCCCCTCCTTCAACCCTCTCATTTGTATTGTGGACATGTGAGTGGTATGAGAGCAGGAGGGTGATGGTAACCAGAGCAGGACCAGCAGAGAGGTGACAAGAGGTCAGGGAAGGGGAATGACAGGGAAACTATGTTTTCCAATGACTGTAGGTAGGATCATGGGTTAGAGAGGGGGTAAAAGTGGTCAGAAATCTAATGCAGTGACTCAAGCAAGACATGAGG